>OMMV01232172.1:0-12713 GCA_900302635.1 Chatrabus melanurus | reverse complement strand
TAGTTATCACATTAAGGGGTAACATATGTAATATGCCATAGTATCCAATGGACATTGACATTGTTTGACCATTACTTTGCAGACCACACATTCAACACAGTGAAAACTATTCCATTTATTGATCGTATTAGCTCAACCAGTAATTTGCGTCACGTTTTACCAAAATTGCAGCAACTTTAATTTTTGACCCCTGTACAAACTGAAATTGACCTTTGTCTCCATTTTTGTTGTTTTTACCCATAATTCCATAACATTCAGTCATAGATAGTCCAAACTGTATCTTTTTAGAATCTTTATGACCGGACAAATAATATGGTATATGTTTCAATATGACTGGAGGATTTATAAATTTTGACCTCTGTATAATCGGTCGCCTCTCACGGTCCTCACAGGTCAAATCCAACTTGCCTCCGCATCTGAAAATAAACCTTATGGTGTGTACTAACTGTGGAAGAAATGCCATGCTTGTATCATAAAATGCATAAATGTTATGGTCATCCACTATACAAGAACAGTATATTTTTGCTTAGCTGCAACATTTCTGGCACTGCATGTTCCAACAGTTCATATTTGTTAGTACGACCAAAGCAGATGGTCACCCCACCGAATCTGTTCTGCTTGAGGTTTCTTCCTGTAATCAAAAAAACAAACAAAAAAAAAAACAGCACCTGAGGGATTTTTTTTTGAATGAAGTTACATTTTATATAGTGCCTTCCTCAATACCCAAGGTCGCTTCACATTACAGTGAGAGGGGGACCTCACTAACCACCACCAGTGCGTAGCACCCACCACCCCAGCCAATCTGCGCCAGAACGCTCACCACACACCAGCTTGAGGTGGAGAGTGAGGGTATGAATGAATCAGCCAATAATACTGGGGGATGATTAGGGTCCAGATTGAATGAGCCAGGATGGGGAGGACACCGGGGAATCCCCTACTCTTTGTGATAAGTGCCATGGGATCTTTTGTGACCACGGAACCTCAGTTTTACGTCTCATCCGAAGGACGGCAACTCATACAGCACAGTGTCCCCGTCACTGCAGTGGGACATCAGGATTGGCCAGAGGGAAGAGTGCCACCTACTGACCACCAAACAACAGCAGCAACTTAGTGTTCCCAAGAGGTCTCCCATCCAAATACTGACCAAGCCCACACCTGCGTAGCTTCAGAAATTCAGGTAAGGCAGGACCCATTGGTCTGGCTGCTGGCAGACTGCTTCCTTACTGCTGTTGCCAGTGTGCCTGCTCATCAGCTGGGTCAGGTTTAAACCTTGATCGTCTGTAGTGCCTCAATGCACTACACATGATTCTGTTCAATTCCCTAGCACTGTGAGCCCTCATAAGTTAGCTATATGCTACCTAGCATTGATCTGAGTTAAAACTAAGTTTGTCATGATGTCATAAAGCTCTGACAGTGAATAGTCAGATTTATGACTGTTGATTGGTGAAGTTAATAATGGTTGGATGTTATTACTTTGGCAGATGTACATGTTTTTCTGAGTGACATTCAGCTTTATTTTGAGACCCAGCATTTTCACATTAGAAAGTTACAAAACAAACAAAACCTCACACATTACAGAACCAGTGAAGAAAAGTCAAAGCTTCGGAGGAGAAGCTGTGCACAGGAGGGATTCAGTGAGCACAAAGTGAGAAAACCCAGAGACCTCGTGGCCTTTTTAAGACTCACGCTCTGTGCGGAGGAGGTTCTAGTGTGCAGAGTGGAAGTTTGGACTTTTATCTAGACCACACAGACAGAAGAGTGCACAGCCACAAAGGCCGACTGTGAGGCAGCAGCTCCGTTCACAGTGGAGCTAACGTGAAGCGTGCAGGGATCAATGTGAATGTGCAGATGTGTCACTGATATGTCACCGTGGTTACCAAGCCTCCCGTCAAAACGTCTTATCCAATCAGCCTGGTGACACGCCACAAGAATGAAACTGTGAGGATGTGTCCAAGTCTCAGCTATCACACTATTAGCAGCCAAAGCATCATGCTGCGGTGACAGAAAAGACTTATTTCTGATTAGCTGGCAGTCGTTTCCTCCAGTGTCACTGTTATCTTCGATGATCAGGTCATGGGCCTAAACTTAGAAATCTGAACTCTTTGTGTGTGTTGATTTGCTCCACACCGACTATAACCACAAAAGCAGGACCAGCGACATTTCCAAGCCCCGCCCATCTCATTCAACCATGCTGATAAAATTCACTTTAATTTCTGGTGTAACCGCCCACTTTCTCCAACAACAAGCACAGATGGTCTTTTTGAAAACCTACAATCAACATGTTACAGTAGTGGGCGAAACCAGTGGGTGTGGCTTCCTGTTATTCACGCAGATGGCAGGCGGCTCCCGCCCTGCTGAGCGTGCTGCCATGATGTCTCCATTTTATGGAGGACCATCCTGTACTTTGTATATTTTGTACTTATTACTCACTGCAGTCCATTGAAGCTTTAACAAAGTCCCGATTTATTCATCGAACAGCAACTGTACCTCTGTTATGTTCTTTTGTGCTGAATGTCAATAATTCACAAAAAAACAAGCGCACTCAGAGAGCGCAGACCTCCGCCAAGGTTTTAATACTAACATACCAGATTTCATTCAAATCGAATGAGTTTTGAGAGAGATATGATTTTTTTTTTCCACCCATTATAAGAGATTGGTATTTTGTGAATTTCTGATAATTTTTTGTGATGTCATCAGTGTGTAGATTCTAACCAAAATTTAATGGGAACATCCTTGTGTGATCCATGTTTTGGCCCTAAGATGCTGCTGCTGCTTGTGTGTGACATCTTATGGCAGAAAATCATGTACAGCACCTTTAATGATTGATTTAACAGAACTCCAAGAGATTTTAACACTTGAAATTAAATGTAGACATTTTATCTGTTGACATATGATTAAATAGTCATGTCTAACGCCAATATTAATAATATTGTCATTTGTCAGTGGACCTAGCCAGACCATGATGCCAGTCCTGTTTGCTTTTTCAGGCTGGAGGTGGTCTTAAAGCACCAGTTGAGGTTCCAAAGGTTGTTAGTTGTGTTCAAAATAGAGACATTGATTTTTGTGAAGCGAACAGAGTCAATCCCAATCTGCACAGTTTGGAGAGTTTGCAGCTTCAGGTTGTTTGTGGCACAACATGACGAGAGATAGGTCACCTCTTTCCTTTAATTCAGCTCATCATTAGAAGTGAGGCAGCCCTGCAAAGTTGTTTACCTCCAAAGCAAAAAAAAAAAAAGAAGCATGGATTGAGGTCCATCAAACTGAAAAACACGCTTCACTTCACGAATCGGGTCCAAACATGAAAGGTGTTATTATCTAGGACATTTCAAACATACTTTTTCTCTCTCTGCATCTTTTTGTCCTTCTGTGTGGTGACTATGAGCTTTTTGGTTTCTACAGCAGAGTACCATTCCTCACACGAACCCTTCTGGAGTTTACATGGACTTGTGAACGGGAGCAGTTTCTGGAAAATCCAAGTCTGAATCTTGTCTTTTTTTTATTTTAACAAAGTCTTTCTGTGTCCTACTCTGCCATGAAGCCGTGACTGGTGAAACAACAGACAGAACTAGTGACTTCCCTCACTCGTGTCCTAAATTACTTAGGGTAGGAAGAGTGTGTTTTATTGACAGCTGACTAAATGTTCTAATTTCTAAAGTTGCATTTGTGGTATAAATGGTTTGAATTTGTTAATTTGAGGAAATTGGTTCTCGATAGTGGAGGTGAAGGACACGAATAATGTTAAGTTTTAAAAAAACGCAACCAATTTTTTGGTGGGTGTGCTCTAATATTAGTCTATGAGATTCAAATAATATACTTGCCCATTGTCTTCACTATAGGAAGTATAATGAGTGAATTAAAAAAAATTTAAATTGAAAACGAGTGGTATATTGTCATATGAAAGGTCTATGGGGCCAAAAATATAACATTCAAAACAGTGTTTACATGGCTATAAATACAAACTAAGTTAGCTACAAGGTGAAAAACAATATTGGATGATAAGTATTGTTTTTCTTAGTATTTTAGGCTGAGTTAAATCACGGGTCAAATTTGACCCGCTAACACTAAAGATGTGGGCAGCTTTCTAACACATTACAAGGGTTAACCACATGCTTTGTGGAGAGTCATTTTTGAGACTGTAGCTCAGGTCGGCGTAAGTTTATGACCGTTTATGAAAGGTCAGCATGCATGTCAAACATCAAAATAGATTTCAGTCAGGACCACTTTAGTCAAAATGAAAGCTTTATTTCATGCACTAGTTTATATTTGGCGGTGTGGCTCCGTTGTGGGACCTCCCTACTCTTCCACATGCTTATGTGGAAAGCCTGTAGGCAGGAAGAGCACCTCCCTGCCCCTCCATGCGCCTACATGGAAAGGCTATAGCAGGGAGACAGCAGCAAAGATCCCAAAACAACTACACCGGGCATACCTCTCTGGCTTGCCATGTGCTTACATGGAAGAGCCAGCAAGAAGAGCTAGCTGAGCACTTAGGTGTAAATCCAATTCAATTTATTTATATAGCACCAAATCACACCTTATGTCGCCCCGAGGTGCTTCACAAGGGTAAGGTCTAACTTTACCCACCCCCTGAGCAAGCACATTAGCAACAGTGGTGAGGAAAAACGTCCTTGATGATTTCTGATTGTAGCAAGAAACCTCAAGCAGACCAGACTGAGAGGGTTGACCATCTACTTTGGCAATACTACCAATGACAAAAATTTAAAAGACTAAATGACATGTACTGCAGTTAATTTGTATCTTAATGGTGAAGGTAAACACAGCTAGTAAGTTAATAAGGGGAGCTTGAGCGCATATGGAAGTAACATTACTGAGCCAGCATCCCTCAAAGCACTCAGATTTGTGAGCATTAAGGATGGCTTGAGCCTCGGGCCGGAGGAAAGGTTCACAGACAGAAGATGATCGGCCCATAGACTTAAGGGCTGAAACGGCAGCTATAGATGGTGCAGGTGTTGCTGCTCCTATGCAGAGAGAATGAGCCGTGTAGTGTTCGGGCAGGAGCCTGCAGGCTTGGCAGAGAAGGTGAAGGTGGGTGGCAAACCAAGCTCCGGGCGTAGATTTCCTTTCCTCCGTGGTGAAGAGAGGATCTTGTCTGCTGGCTTGAGATCTGCTTCTTAGATAGTGACATAGAAGACACAAGACTAAAAGCAGAATTACTCTCAGAAATTATAGTTGACATTCCTTTATCCTTCTGTTTTGAGTGTTTAAAGACTATGGTGATACGGTGAGGGTTAATTGACACATCAACTATGGTGAGGTCCTGTGAAGGACAACATTCTGTGTGTGTACTGAACTCACCACCTCTAAGAAACCCATAGAATGCTGTGAGCAGGACTGTTTCTAATAGAAGGTCTGTATAAGAACCAGAGCACCCATCCTTTACATTTGTGATTTTTTTAGGGAGAGGGAGACCAATATCATTGCCTTGTGGGTTATCTTAAGGCAGGGTGCAGGAGGTGAATAAATGGGTTGCCTCAAAGGCTGGAGGCAGCCATACACTGATGCCACAGATGGAACTGGATACCTGCAACTTGTCCTTTAATGTGGATGGCTGCATTTGCAGGATTCAATGCAGTGAACTATAAGAGAACACACTATGGAAATACTGACAGGCAAACTAGCTACAGAGAAGGTTGTACAAAAGGAAGTGAAGACCACATGGAATCATACATTTTAATGTATATTTTGCTAACCCTAACCGCATATAGTGAGCAGCAGAGAGCATGTAAGTTTGCCGGGCTGCATTTCATATCGCACAGTCTGAATGAATGGGGGCAGGTCAGGCGGAATGGCTCTACCTCTGGGCACAGTTGGCAAAACTGAAATTGAGAATCAGCAGTTTTTTTGTTATCCAAGCCTGGAATATGAGCTGCTCGAATAATGAAGTTAGCCACCACAGAAACCCAAGTGAGGCACCGTACAACTCTGTTAATAAATGGAGCTGAGGAGTGCCCTTTGTTAGTTACATGTACAGTTGCCCTATTGTCACAAAAACAGGAATTTTTTTTCCTGTGACCAGTGTCCACCCCACTGAAGACAGGCCATAACACTCAGGTAGATTTCAATTAGAGCTGAAGAAACATTAGCTGGCAGGGATGATAATTCTTTTGTCCATACATCAGCAAACCAGTGATTATTGAAAACCCCCAAAACCAACAGAAGGGGCAGCGTCCGTGAATAATCGGGTAACCAATGGGTACATGAAGTTGTCGTTATAAGAAAAAGATGGCGTTCCATTCCTCCAATAGGAGAGACCATAAATAATTACACCATATCATGAAGTCTTCCCACAGAGTAGGAAAGGTCAAGAAGCCTGGATAGAAAAAGCAGCACTGGGGAATAACAAGCAGTGCAAAATAAAGATGCCCAAGTAAAGAGAGCAAATCCTTTTGAAAAAGTGTGACCATTTCCTGCACAATCAACCACTCTGATGCGCTGAAGTTGTGTCAAAGCAGGGAGGCTTGTATTAGGGAGCCATGTAAGGTGAACCTAGGAATTCCAATGACTGAAGTGTGCCGAAGGTTTTTTTGTTTGTTTTGTTTTGGGTTTTTTTTGAGACAGACAAATAACCAGATTAGCAAAAGGCACTCTCACCCATTTACTGTCTGAGTTGTTGGTGTTGTCTGTCTTTCAGCTGCTCGAGGGTGCTCGGTGTGCATTGGGATTTGGCACAAGTCTTACACCAAATGTCCTTCCTGACGCAACTCCAGTTCTACATGGAGAAACACACACAGCCTCTGGTCTTCCCAAGCGTTCTCCCAGCCAAGTGCTAATCAGGACCTACTCTGCTTCACTTCTGAGATCTGACGGGATCAGGTACACACAGAGCAGGATGGCTGTGCCATTTAGTGTCTGAGTTATGGGCAAGAAATGTCAATATTTCAATTTCTAAAAGGTGGAGGTCAAAGGTCAAACATTTTTTTGGCAGGGACTACAGCTACCACATTTTAGTTTTATAGCGATATATTTTACATTTATTGAGCTGTTTTTTAGGCACAACCAATTCACAGCCATCCAGTGAAATCAATCTTGAGATTATATTTTACCCAGAGATTTTTCATTCTGACATACAGCTCAGGACAGGTCAGGTCAAAGGGCATGGCCTGGACACATCTACCACCTCACAGAACCAGCCTGGATCCCGAGTGGCATCACAAAGGTGAACCAGTGATCTCCTGAAAGTATCTATCATGAAAATGTTGCAAAATGTTTCAATTATTAAAAATAAATAAATAAATAAATAAAATTGTTGTAGACTATGGCGAAGACAAAACTGTCTTCCTGAAGGGATCGATTGGATGCAGGGTATCCATGGTAACAAACGCTGATTCTAGCGAGGGATGGAGCTCACATACAAGTGTTTAAAGATGCTGCTGAGCAAAATGTTCACAAGCATAAAAACAACAACAGCGTGCATAACTGTCAACAAGACGGATCGACACGGTGGATCAGTTCCCCTCTTCTTCGCACTGTCAACTTTTAAAATTAAACCTGTCTGTAAAATGTCAGAAAAACATTTTAAAAATCCTAAATGCTCAGATCACTTTGTTTTTTTTACAGCCAATAAAAAAAAGTATGTTCACAGCTGCAGCCAGTTTAAATCCATTTTATAGCAGTTTGAAACAGTTACTCATTGGTTTATATTTGTTTTAAAACAACTAAATGTGTTGAACTGGTCTGCACTGTGTTCAAAACATCTTTGAAACACTTTAAACCAGTTTCAAAACCAGTTAAAACAACTTTGCTCCTATTTAGCCAGTTTCAGTCCAGTTTAAACCATTTTACTATTGATTTCAATGTGTTGAAAAACCAAAAAAATAAGATCATATCTCATTAAAAGCAATTCAAAATGTCAACCCTGCTCAAAACAATTTAAACCAGGTCTTAATTGACTATCATAATACATGATGATGATGTTATTCATCAAAAATGGGTTATAGCTCAGCTGAAACTTCTCTGTTATAAGTCACGACATCAGTCTTGTGTTGTTGTTTGTGTGATCATAGCAGATGGTCACCCCACTGAGTCTGGTCTGCTTGAGGTTTCTTACTGTAAAACAACAAAAGAACAATTAGGGAGTTTTTCCTCAATAGTCGCCAATGTGTTTGATCATGTGGTGGGTAAGTTCGAGACCTGTCTATTATTTGCACAAAATTTAATTTAATTATTACTTGTTTCCTTTGATGGGTTATTTGAGGAATTCAATTAAATTCAACTTTATTTATATAGCACCAAATCACAACACCAGTCACCCTAAGGTGCTTCATAAGAGCAGGGTCCAATAATGGCAGACTCGGCTCGGTTGGTGGCCACCCACTCTGGCCACCGTAATAACAATAAAATTACAACAATTAAGATAAATAGTACAAGTCAAAGAATACACTAGCAACCAATAAACAAGCTAAATTGATGTAAAAACAGGTAAAATTAAAATGAAATTAAAATATAAAAATATAACTATGTATAACACCAGCAACCAATAAAAAGTTTAAAAAATGCAAAACAGTTAAATAAAATGCAATAAAAGTATAAACAAACAAAGTATAAACGATACCATTTTTTTTTTCAATTTTATTTGACATGGACAATGCACATTAATAAACATAAAAATGCAAATGTGCCAGAATTAGCCAAAATGGCTATTTTGCATCTGTTGTCCATGGGCCGATGTTAAAAGGCCAGATGCATCCAACAAAAAACTATGCACACATCAGTATACAAGTATAAAAGGTAAAAGGACACATAACACATTAAAAAAAACATGGGGCAAGGATAATATAAATAGGACAGACACTAAATAAAACTAATGAACAGAGGAATTAGTGTAATATTGTGTTTGTATTATTTAATGTTGACAGGTCTGGTTGTTGATTAGCCACTTCTTTAAATTGGATTTGAATATAACACCAGGACTCTCTCCAAACAATACTGACAATCACTGCTGCTAAAGTAACAACACAGTTTAATACAACTAAGTCTATGTCAGATTGCAAGAGAGAGAAAACAAGTAAGTCTTCATCCTGGACTTAAATGAGTCCACATAATCAGACTGTATTATCTCAATGGGTAAATGGTTTCAGAGAAAGGGCACACAAAAAGAAAAGGCTCTCTGACCCTTGATCCCGTAAAACACACAGCACGGGCCGGAATGTAATGGACAAGTAAATCAGCCAGGTAAGAGGGTGCTAGTCCATGAAGAAATTTTTAAGGTAATAACAGTACCTTAAAATCCGACCTCATATGAACAGGAAGCCAGTGAAGGGAGACCAAGGTGGGAATAATGTGGTGAAACCATCTTCTCCTAGCCAAAACTCTCGCCGTGGCATTCTGAACCAACTGAAGACCCCTAGTGCTTGTACGTGGCAAGCAAGAAAACAAAACATTACAATAATCAATTCTGGATGACACAAACGCATAAATCAGTGTTTCTGCATCCGCCATTGATAGGATAGGTCAAATCCTTGCGATATTATGCAGATGAAAAAATGCAATCTTAGTAGTCTCTCTAAAATGTGTAGATCAAAGGACATTGGGATCGAAGGTCACCCCTAAATTCTTTACTTTAGTACTCTGTTGGATGACACATGCATCTAACCGCAATGTTAACTGCTCAAATTGGCATCTGTGCCCCGCAGGACCAATGACCATCAATTCTGTCTTCTCTGAATTCAGTAGTACTGTAAGAGGTTACAGGACATCCAGTATTTCACTGATGCTAAACAATACTCCAAAATCCCAATTTGAGATGGATTATTAGCATTAATCGGCATGTAAAGCTGGGTCTCATCAGCATAACAGTGAAAGGCAATTCCATAACTTCGCAGTATCTGTCCAAGCTGTGCTATGTGGGGAGAGAACAGCAGCAGACCCAATACAGGACCCTGTGGTACTCCATAATTTACTGGAACGAGTTTCGAAGGATTATACAAAACACATTGGTATCGGTTAGAGAAGTATGATGTCAACCATGATAGCACCCGACCAGTAACATCAAAGTGGTTTTCGAGCCTAGTCAGCAAAATACGGTGATCAATTGTATCAAACACTACACTAAGATCGAGCAAGAGCAGCACTGAGGTTGTATCTGAGTCCACTGCCAACAGGAGATCATTTGCCACCTTAGTAAGTACTGTCACTGTAGAATGACATACTCTAAAAGGTGACTCCAATGGCTCAAAAAGATTATTATCAACAAGGTAGTTCACAAGCTGCTGGGAAACAACTCTCTCAATTTACAACATCAAATTTACCCTTTTGCTCTCTTGAGCAAAAGGGTAAATTTGATATTGGTCTATAGTTTGACAATGAACCCAGATCTAAATTGGGTGTCTTGAGAATAGGTTTAACTACTGCAGATTTAAAACAAGCAACTCTTAATGATGGATTAATGATTTTCAACAAAGTGGGTCCAAGTGAAGACCACATGCTCTTAAACAACCCTGTTGATAATGGATCAAAGAGGCATGTAATGGTTTTAGCGCCATCCCCAAGTTGCGACAACATACTAAGCAAGATAGTGTCAAAATCAAAAGTTGGTTTTCCGTCAGAGTTAGTGTCTGTTATAGTCATAGGGTCACTTTGGATGACTAAAGTATGCTGAGAAATATTTGACTTGATATCATTCAATTTCTTGAAATAGTCCAAGAAATCTTGAGCTGTAAATGGCAGGCAGCCTGCGGACGATGGTTATTGAATAAGTTTAACCACAAAATCAAATAGAAATCTTGGTTTATGCTTGTTGTTGTTAATTAAGTTAGAATAATAAGCCCTCTTTGCAGCTTATAATACTTTAGTACACATTCGCACCAGGCAAGGTGAGAAACATCTGATCCAGAGCTGCGCCATTTATGCTCCAGACTCCTACACATACGTTTAATATCCAGTAAAGGCTCACCAAACCAAGGAGTCTGCAACTTAGGGCGATGATGTCTCAGAGCAAGTGGGGCAACCACATCCAATAGTTCAGCAAGCACTGTATTCAAGTTGTCCATGAAGCTATCCAATGAGTAATCATGTTCAGAGAGAGACTCAGCAATCTGAGGTAGTCTTTCAGTCAAATCACTTACAGCAGAAGGACCAATGTAATGCTTCAATGCCATGGTAGCATCAGATTTCATCGAACAGGTTAAAAATACTTGAAACGTGATGAGTAAATGATCAGAAATTATTGATGAAAGAGGGATTATATTGATATTAGCAATGTCGATACCACGTGCCAGAACCAGATCCAAAGTGTTACCACTGCAGTGAGTTGACGCCTTGACAAATTGATGAAGTCCAGACATTTCCAAAAGATGAGAGAACGCCCTGCCAAGGGGGTCTGAAAACTTGTTGACATGAATATTAAAATCACCTACATTTACGTAAAATTCTATCAGTGTGAGTCACCAAATCACAAATAAAATCCCTGAATTTATCCAAAAAATTTGGAGTAGGGGCTAGGGGGTCTATACACAACAACAGGACAATATGACTGAAATCCAACAGTCTGCTCACAACTTCCCCCAACAGCTTGCGAAGAGGCAAGAACCAAATGTTCAAATGAGTCAAACCTAGCACCCCCATGATCCTTCATACTAAAAACAGCTTTGTAGATCAAAACAAGACCTTCACTTTGTTTGACATCACGAGCAACATGAGCAAACGTATATGGACGAGGACATGATTTGTTCAAAGGCAAAGTCACATTAGGTTTCACCCATGTCTCACACAGACCAATCAGGTCTAACCGATGTTCCAGAATAAGATCACTAATGAGCAGTGGTTTAGAGTTCAGCGATCTCACATTAACAAACCCTAATCTAAGACATGTACTAGTCTGTATGTGAATTAAATTGTTAGTGTTGGTCAGAGATAATATTGCAGAATGATTGGTATGTGTGTTGCATGGGTGGGGTGCTCTTGTAGCCTATAATTGTTTGTATAGGAAGGGTTTAGGTAAGGGGGTAGGTGATGGGTGAGGGCGATAGGCGGAGCTAATGGGTTGAACAGTGCATAGAGATGCCGCTGGCCCCTTTTTCCAAAGTACAGTTGGAAAAAGAGTCATATCTCAAAACCAGAGTGAACCGAATCAACGGACTCAACATGCACCACCACTCTGTTTATGGAGGATGGCAGTGACTGCAGCAGCCCTGAGAGTTTCTCTAAAATAACTTGGACTGTGGCTCCAGGATAGCAGCGAGTGGTCACATTGAAAAAGCTGATGTTTCTTATTATGGAGTCCCCCACTCATAAAGTAGTTGGGGAAAAATGGGATGCAGGAACGAGGGCTGAGGCTCCGGAGAGGTGGAGAGGCAGCCTTCAGGCTGTGAGACGCGATCACCGGCGGAGGGTCCGATGTCTGAACCATCTGATGCTGTGAAGAGGCAGCAGTTCCGGCCCTTTATAGTCCGTCAGCCAAGCAGGTTTTCAGTACCACTTTAAGGGGCAAAACAACACTTACAGTCCAGCCTCAGTATTCCATGGCCGACACAAAAATGTATGATAGCAATCCCAGGGTGGCAGCTGTAGCCAGTTAGGGGTCAATGAAGGATTACACAGGGGTCAACATTTAAAAATCCTCCAATCATATTGAAACATATACCATATTATTTGTCTGATCGTAAAGATTCTAAAAAGGTATAGTTTGGACTATCTCTGACTGAACGTTATGCAGTTATGGGGTAAAAACAGCAAAAATGGTGACAAAGGTCAATTTC
>OMMV01232166.1:0-12324 GCA_900302635.1 Chatrabus melanurus | reverse complement strand
TATTTTATTGTGTTTGATGTTTCATGGGGCGGCACGGTGGCTTAGTGGTTAGCACTGTTGCCTCACAGCGAGAAGGTCTCAAGGTTTGATTCCAACCTGGTCCTTTCTGTGTGGAGTTTGCATGTTCTCCCCGTGTTTGCATGGGTTCCCTCCAGGTGCTCCGGCTTCCTCCCACTTCCAAAGACATGCAGGTTAAGTGAGTTGGTGACTTTAAATTGACCGTAGGTGTGAGTGACAGTGTGAATGTGTTTGTCTGTCTATATGTGGCCCTGTGATGGACTGGCGGCCTGTCCAAGGTGTACCCCGCCTCTCACCCAATGACCGCTGGGATAGGCTCCAGCACCCCCCGTGACCCTTAATTGGAGTAAGCGGGTATAGAAAATGAATGAATGAATGATGTTTAATGTTCAACATCTCCAATGTCCCACAGGTTCTTTGAGACCTCTGTGTCATATGTAACAGAAATGCCCCCCACAAATGTTTTAACCTCAGATTATTAAAAGTGCCCCTGCCCCACTACACACACACACACACACACACACACACAGGCCCAGGATTACCGATGAAAAGTAAAAAATGTGACATCACACAGCAACACCACCTTCATTGAGGTGATAAAGGTATATGAAAATACAGTTTGTAGTGCAGCAATGAGCCATGCTCAGTGTGCTCATAATGTGCCATTTTTGCAAAGTTCATAGGTTACACAGTTTATTTTTATACAATAAAATATTTCTGTAATTATGTTTTTGCTCACTTTTTGTTATTCTGGGAGCGTAATTTCTAAAATCCTCTTTGAACTCAAACCGAAAACAAATCTCTACAACATGACATAAATTAAATTGAAATATCAAAGCCAAAATATTGGGTTGCATAATTAAAGGCACCTTTTAGTATAACACAAGTAAATCATGACTTTTACAGCCATTATTCTTTAGACACGAATGAGGGAAGCCACCAAGACACCTGTGATAAATGAGCTAAATTGTTCTATGGCTATGATGGGAGAAACTGGGAATAGTGCAAATTTTGTATTTTGCACCAACAGTTGCACACAATCATGATGGAGTGGCAGAGAGATGAATATTCTTAAAAAGAAGACTTGAAACTTCACCTGCAGTTTGCCAGACGGCACATAGGAGACTCAAGCATTGATTTGATCCATTTCCTTGTATGGGTGTCCTTCTCTGTTCCACTCCACTGTGATGCTGTGACTGGTGATGCAACAGACGAAGGCTGCACTATTCCCAATTTCTCCAATCACAGCCAGAGAAGAATGTAACTCCTTCAGAGTTGTTATGAATATCTTGGTGGGTTTACTTTTCTCCTTCTTGCACAATCACTCAGTTTTTGAGAACTGCCTGCTCCAGACAGATTTACCATAGAGTACCATACTGTTTGTATTTCTGAATAATTGATATGAATGAAGTACAAGACATATTCAGTAACGTGGAAATATTCATGTATTCATCCCTCGACTTGTCTAAAAAAAACTGGCTGTAAAAGTCATGTATTACTTGTGTTATACTAAATGGTGCCTTTACTTATGCAACCCAATATTTTGGCTTTTATATATATATATATATTTTTTTTAAATTTGTGGCATGTTGTTGAGATTTGTTTTCGGTTTGAGTTTAAAGAGGATAATTTTAGAAATTTTAATATAGAAGCCTTTAATATAGAGAAGATATATATATATATATATAGATATATCCTACTGAATGTTATTTCTCATTAAATGGCAATACTGCAAGAGCTTATGCTCCATCACTTGGAAAGCTGTAACATTAAAAACATGATGCATTGCCCCGGGAGGTGCCTGAAAAGGTATCATCACTGCTGGTGTAATTTAGTTGAATTCCTCTGATGTGTAGACTCCTCCATGAGCAAGATATTCTCACAGATTATTGCAGATATGGCATTATGCCAATACAGAAGAAAGGTCTGGTCTTGTTTTGTTTTTGTTGTTTTTTTATACAAAAAAAAAGGCTTGAGTGAAAATTTTACTGCTGAAGGAGAGTCCTCCCATATAGACCCTGAGGCCCATTGGTGCCGGTGCTTATCCCAGGATTCCGTAGCGTAAAGCGGATGAGATGCTATGACTCCCCCTGGATCGGATGCCAGTTCAACAGAGGTCACTTCCCCAGCTGAGGCAATGGACTGTGACAATGTAGTGTCTTGTCCAAGGACACAGACAGGCAGTGTGACCAGGAATCAAACACAGGTCTACATATTGGTAGCCAAACTCCTTGTCCCACTGAGCTACTTGCTCTAAAAGAGAGTGATTTAGGAATAAATTATGAATGAGTTGGTGGAGTGGATGAGGTTCTACACTGTGAGGAGAGGAAAGATGGTGTGCAGCTGCAGTACAGTGCCAGCCACTTGTGCGCCACATGTCATTATTCAGTTATCCAGGTGTTTTTTTAGACCTTTGGTGGGCAGGATTTTTGAAACACAATACAACCTGGAAAACAGCCTCATCTAGAGAGACCCAAGGTGGCTAAGGAGAGGGTCCGTGAAGACATGTTGAACCAGTGTGTACCAGTCTGATTCCTGAAAACATCAAGATCAACTGAAGAATTTACCACAGCTCTAATTTGCTCCGACACAGTTTTTTCCTTTCTTTGGGCTGTGTCCATATTGCTCTTCTTTTTTTCTGGCAGAAAAGCGCTGGCACTGCACTGGGGAGCACTTCATCCCAACAGTTAAATTTTTTTTAAAAAGCACTGTACATGGGTGTTGTTTCTATGACAACAATAACAGCTAACAACAAGCTTTCAATTCGTACGGTGATAAAAGCACTCACTCTCACCAGAAACACAGTCTGTCCAGTCTGCTCCCATAGATGAGCTTTTTTTTTGTGTCTCTGTTGTGATGGATTTTGTGTGACGTCAGCTGACTGTAGACAGAGATGGCAAAAACAAGCTTCTTCTCTTCTTCCATTTTATTGGTTGTCAGAGTGATGAGTTTTGCCCAATCTGATTTGTTGTCTGAAAAGGTGCTGTTGTGACAACACCAGCACCTTTGTGAAACGCTCACAGATTTTCAACTTAAAGCGCTCAGAGCAGCTGCACAAAAAGACTTTTGAGCTCTCTTGGTGGCCGCGAGCAGCCGCATATGCGCCCTTCCCATTGGAACAATTGAAAAAAGATGCTGACACTTAGAAAAAAATGATGTAATGTCAAATGCTGCCACTTATTTGTCAAGCCATTGCCAAGGGATCCAAAAAGTATTTGTTTATTTTTCTATTCATTGGGTTTTTGTCTTTGTCTCCTTTGATTTCTCCATATTGCCGGATGGATATTAGTGACAGTTCTTCTAGCCTTAAAGGGAACGTCACCCTAAATTACCATAATGACCATAAATGGTCATTTAGGATGGGTCTTTATGTGAATAAGTGCACCACCACAGTGGTTTAGAATCTGTCTGAGACATCAAGGCTGAGGGCCCTATCTTGACGATCTATGGCACACAGTCAAAAGTGCATAGGACAAGTACAGTTGGAGAATTTCCAACTCCACTTTCATATTTACACGTTGCATAAGCTGAGCTCAAAGTAGGGTGAAGTTGTTGTATTTAGTCACTTAATTAGTCATGGGCATGTTTTGGGCATTTGCCTTTAAGAGACAGGCGAATCAGCAACTGGCGCATCACTGTTTATATGGTGAACTCCGAAGTGAGAGGTTTTCTTCTGAGGAAAGGGTTCTGTACGCCAACCATCAAAACACGCAAGCGGGAGCAGCAGTCATCCATTACAGTTTGCTGAGGTGAAGCATTCAAGCAAATCCTGTAACACCTCCTCATCCTCCTTCATCTACCCAATCTCCCATCATCCCACCAAGCACAGATTTTTTTTTTTATTGATCTCAGTATGAAAAATAAGTGCAGTCATGCTGCTCTGTGCACACCTGATCCCGTCAGGTCTCTCAAGTTAAGCAAAGTTGGTCCTGATTCGTACTTGGCTGGAAGACCACTTAGGAACACCAGGAGCTCTGCACGTGTTTCTGCTCATATAACTAGAGTTGCGTCAGGACGGGCATCTGGTGTAAAACTTGTGCCAAGTCCCAATGTGGAGCTCTACCAGATCTGCTGGGGGCAGCCAAAAGCAAAAAATAAAAAATAAATACAAATTGCAAAATATGAATTTACCCCTTTTATGATAATACTGTAACAACTTTGTTCTCATCTTACATGCAGCAGGGTCTGACCAGGGAAAGAACAGCAGCTGTAAAAAGTGACTTACAGTATAGGGTGGACTCACCTATACGGCTTGGATTTACTGCAGCAAAATACCGGAGTGCAAGGAGAGACTTAACCGAATGTGTGTTTGCTAGTGTGAGAGAGTCCGAAAAGAGGGGTTGGCATCTTGTATGCATTTGAGTGTGTGTGTGTGTTATGAGGGGTTAAATGAAAGTCAGTGTGCACACAAGGGGCATCATAAGCAGACAATGAAAAATGAGAGCGGAGAAGCTGTACAGCTAGTTTCCCTGTGGGAACAGCTACAAGCAGGCATACATACTTTTGGTGATAATCACTTTGTGTGTGTGCGAGAGAGAGAGAAGAACGAGTACTGAGCAGCAAACGTAACAAATGCAAGTTTTAGCTTGGTGTGGTTGTCGGGGGTGGGGTTCACACGAACACATTAAAGCAAGAGCCAATTTCTTGGAAATCTCTTCTTCAAAGAGTATCAATTCAACCTCTACCCTCACGCATTTATTAAAGACATCCCCTTGAATTAGTTTTATATTGAAATGAGTATTGAAATGGTAAAAATGAAAATTATACATGGCATTTCTGTGAAAACCTTTCTAACTGAATTGCAAATCCCTGCTTTTATGTTGAAGATCAACTGCAGATACTGTCAGCTCTCAATTTGGTTCGATTTACAATACGGGGCTTGTGGTTCAATTTGCTGCACACAACATTTTTAACAGTTTGAATGAAAGCAAACTATGATATTTCGGTTCTTATGTATTCCTCTAAAGGCATAGCATGTGCAAAATGTGTTTTTTACTATTTTGTGAAAAAATAAAATAAAACGCAAACATGGAATTTCTGAAATAATTTGCTTTTTTAACAAGCAGATTTTGCTGCAGCTTTTGTGTAAATACCCTTGATTCTGCTTCAGCTGTCGAAAGATTCTGCTTCAGTCTTTTGAAAACAGCCGGTCTTGACCAACATGAGGCAGAGCTCATTTAGAGCCGGAGTCTGTAAAGCCCCTTTCCCACATGCACTGAAAGCCACTTGCAATATTCTTTTTAGGCATTATGTGGAAATAGAAGACACTCTCATTGCTTTGGCCAAATTGTGCTGTTTTTCTATGCAAAGCCAACCTTGTCGTGATTCCCCATCACTCATTCATTGGTTTTACCTTCTGGATCCCTCTCCACCTCCAAGCCACTCTCCCCTCTCTGCAGTTTCCCTGCTAGCAATCAGATCTACCTATTTACACTCACCTGCTTCCCATCTGCAATCAGTGCACAGTTTGAAGCCAGCTATTCACTTCTCACTCACTGCCAGATTGTTGTTTACTACCATGTCAAACTCTCCAGTCCGTTGTTATTCTACCAGATGTTTGTTATGGACCCAGTTAGCCCTCGGACATTCACCTTTCTGCCTGCATTGTCAGAACATGCCTGCTCTGTCCGAAAGCCATTGCCTTCCTACTCCTGATCTCATTTGTCTGCTTGAATTCTGCCTGTCTGTGGTTTCTGACTTGCCACCTGTTCTACCTTTCTCCTGCCTGTTCTTTGTTAGATCACCGGCTGCAGCAATACTTTCTTTACTTGTATGGCCTATATGTGTGTATAGGCAATATAACCTTATATATATATATATAAGGTTATATGGAGAATGTTACCAAAAACATTCAGGCACTTTTCAGATGCAAAATTTTGGTACGTTGATTTCATTGTAGTTAAGCTTAAAATTTGAAAATTATAAATCCTGTGCCAAACTGCATTAGTTAAATAAGTTGGTGATGGTCAACCTTTTTAACGTTTTAAGACTATAAATATTATTTGGTAATTGTGATGATTTCATTTCAGAGAAGATTACTTTGTTGTGGGCAGCATGGTAGCTTAGTAGTTAGCACTGTTGCCTCACAGTGAGAAGGTCACAGGTTCTCTTCCAACCTGATCCTTTCTGTGTGGAGTTTGCATGTTCTCCTCGTGTTTGCGTGGGTTCCCTCCGGGTGCTCCGGCTTCCTCCCACTTCCAAAGACATGCAGCTTAGGTGAATTAGTAACTCTAAATTGACCGTAGGTGTGAGTGAGCGTGTGAATGTGTTTGTCTGTCTATATGTGGCCCTGCGATGGACTGGCGGCCAATCCAGGGTGTACACCGCCTCTCACCCAATGACCGCTGGGATAGCCTCCAGCTCCCCCGTGACCCTTAATTGGAATATGCAGTTTCAGAAAATGAATGAATGAATTACTGTGTTGTTTTGGTCGGTGTAAATTCCACTGTCAGTAATCTATTGTAATATGTCGAAGAACTAGAATATAAATATGCTTTTTTTGCGAGTACTCACTGAATGCAAGTGCAACTATCAGCAGTGCAAATATCAGCAGTGCCTCTTTGCAGCTGATGTTGATTTTCATAAAGCGTTTGATTTGGTTGACCGTGCTGCTCTGTGGGACATCCTGAAAATTTGTGGGATCCCTAACAAGTTGCTGGACATCATAGCTGGCTTGTTCACAGGTACTGTTCATGTTCTGTGCAGCAGGGGTAGCGTCTCTGACTTCTTCCCAGTGAACTTTGGCATTTGTTAGGGATGTGTTCTGGCTCCTACTCTGTTCAATGCTTGCATGGGTTGGGTGTTGGTAGGGTTGTGGAGACTCGTGGCTTAGATGCCTTTGTCAGTGAGGGAAGGTTTACCAACCTTGACTTCGCGGCTGATGCTGTGATCTTTGTGGAATCACTGGATGCCCTAATTGCAGCGCTTGAGAAGCTGAGTGAGGAGTTAGAGTGTCTGGATTTGGGATTGTCCTGTATCAAGACTAAGATCCAGGCTTTCAATGACTTGCTTGACTTGGCCATCAGAAGTGTGTGAAAGTGTCAAACCTGTTCTAAGTTTCACTTATCTTGGCAGTAACGGTCATGTTGCTGGTGTCACGTCTCTGTCCTCTACACTTCCTGTTTTATTTTGATAGTCTGCTCTCTGGTGTGTTGTCTTGGCTTTCTTCCTGTCTTGTTCCCCAGCTGTTCCTCGTTACCCTGTTTACCCTCTGTCTATTTAACATCTCACTTCTCATGTGTTCAGTGCTAGATTGTCTCTTGTGTCATGCAGAGCTTTTCCGCGTTCCTCGTGTGTTCTAGACTTGCGGTAATTGACCTCTGCTTCATTTCCTTGTTTTTGAGTGTTTGCCTGCCATCTCTGGACTCTGATGCCTGATTGGACTGTTTTCCTGGTTTTGACACGCTGTCTGGCTAAAGGACAAGAGTTTGAGCCTCATCCTTTACTGGACTGTTTGCCTGATTATCCACAGACTGTAATGTATTTCATCTGTGAGAAGTTCTTCATTAAAGAACAATTATTTTATTCACCTGTGTCCATTTCTGCTAAGGGGTCCTGGGTTGTGCTTAGTCCGTTACAGCTGGGACTATGGCCTTTGAGATCGAGAGATGCCTGGGAAGAGTTTATGAGGTCCCTGAACAGAGGTGTTTGGTAATGCTGATATCTTTGCAGGAGAACATGATGTTTCCTGTCATACTGTATGGTTGTGAGACTTGGACACTAACCAGTGACCAAAGGTGATAACTGGATGTCTTTGGGACTACATTGTTTGGAAGATCCATGGGTACTGCTGGAATGACTTTGTGTCATATGAACAGTTACTTAGGGAGGCTCAGATGACATACCACTTGCATTGTGAGGGAACATCAACTGCGACATTTTGGCCAAGTGGCTCGCTTCTTTGGGCATGATCCAGCATGCAGGTGCCTCAATGTTGAGGACCACAACAACTGACCTAGTCCAAAGCGACACCCACGTTTCACCTGGCTGTGGAAGATAGATGGCTACTTTCGAAAGGTGGGGATGGACCAGTTATCTGCCTCGGTGGTTGCCATCCACGACCTGAGGTGATTCCTTCATGTGATGGATGCAGTTAGAGCTGGAGTTGGAGCTGACCTGACGAGTGGTTTTAGATTCTTCGGTGCTCAAGTTGGGTGGTACACCAGTATCATAGTCATCACCGGTGTGATAGTGCACCACGATATGGATTTCGCAATACCATTAACACCGTGATGAATCAGTTTTTCCCCTATAATAGTACAGAATCCCCGCCAGCTCAGACATTTTTTAATGGCGCCAATGAAAAATAACGGCGAAAAATAACCAAAAATAACACCAAAGATCGATTAATTTGGAAATCAGTAATCATTTCTGCACAGCTCTGATCAGCACTGCAGTGCTGAGGCTGTGCTTATCAGAGCCAGAGGTGGCCTGTGCGGCCATTAATCTTTTTTTTTCTCCTGTTCTGCTGAGCACCACACATGAGTCAAAACACCTGATAAATACTTTTATTATAGATGTAACTGGCTATAAATTAATTTTTGCAATAAGACATAACAGTCATGGAAATGGTTAAACTGTGATTCTGTTGTGTGAACCAGCAGACTTTTGCGTTGCATGCTTGTTTAAGCATTAGTGATCATTAATTAAACACAGTCACGGATTTGTTAAATGTAAAACTGTAAAAAAAAATTGGAAGTTTTTCATCCAGATTTTAACTTTGAAGGAGCAGCCATTCTGCTTTGTGTACACCTGTCGGATCTCAGAAGTGAAGCAGAGTAGGTCCTGATTATTACTTGGCTGGGAGACAAGTTGCAGACCAGGGGCTGTGTGTGTTTCTGCATGTAGAAGTGGAGTTGCATCAGGAAGAGCATCCAGCGTAAAACTTGCTCCAAATTCCATTGCAGATCTGTACTGGATCCGCTGTGGCAACACTGAACAAACCATTAAAAGGATGCATATGACAGAAAGTATTGTTGCTATGATGACTCTCGGAGACTGCCAGTCAGAGAGATCCAGGCGCTTTTGTTCATACACAGCCTGTCATGTATTGCGCGCCGCTTGTGCATGCACAGTATTCTTCCAGTCATTTCCTTGTGTCTAGCAGACAACCCAGTCGAAACCGTTATTAGTAGGAATTTGAAATTTTATTGTTTTTCCATGTTTGACTACATTAGCTCAAACATGCACATGCCATTCAGAGTCAACTGTCATCACCAATTATTGACCATAATTTTAATGGCTTTCATGTATATCTTTTGTCAAATTGATAAATGGAATTCATAGCTTTAGTCATTATTTGTAAATTATTATTATAATATCTGCAAAATTAATCTGTGATGACCGTTGACTCTGGTTTGCTATTAATGTGTGCAGATAACGTCACCGTTGAAATTAATTGACTGCATATCATGTAAATCAGAATATATGATACTGTATCCCCATTTTTATTTTGTTTCAGATCACATTCATATTGGGATTGCGTTGATTCAAAGTATAATTCCACCAACTTTGATTTTTTCTGTTACTTTTTCTAAAATGTGCAGAATGAACAGTTTGCAATTTTAATGTCAGAACGCATTTTCAGCTTCCAAGGACACACAACCTATTATATAATAAACATATCTTAAATATTCCTCTCCGCATGATGCAGGAGGGCGCCAAAATGAATGTGAAGCAAATGTGCATTTATTATTTATTTATTTAATGTAGCTCTCGCTATCACTACACAACCTATTATATAATGAATCTATCTTAAATATTCCTCTGTGCATGATGTAGGAGAGCGCCAAAATGAATGTGAAGTGCAGCAGTGAACGCTGGCAGTCTGCGGCGCCGCGATGTGCCATCATATAGTGCCCTCATCTCTGCGAAGACCAGTCAATTGATGCATTTGGTATATTTTTAGCCGCCATCTTTGATATTGGTCACCATATTGGATTTAGTATTTTTTTGTAAAATTGAACATCAAATATGATATGTATTATGTGATTAGAATGATATTTAGTATTCTATTTACCATTTATATGTGTTTAAAGGCAAAAATGTTCTTTCATAAACATAAAATTTTGGTTGATGGGGGTCACTTTGAAAGACTGTAAAATCAAGAAGCGACACGATATTGATTGCTATCATGCTGAAATGAACTCCGGAGATACATAGTTTTCAGAAAAAAATATAGTAAGCCTTTAACCCCCAAGTGGTCGTTATGAGCCAAATTTAGTGGATCTGGCCCATACACTAAGAGGTGGAACAGGAGGTGCACCAACCCTTGACTGTATCAGACTTGGGAGAAGAAGCAGGATGGGTGTGCCAAACCTTGGCCTCGTTGAATGCTGGAGAAAGGAACAGGGGAGGCACCCTGACCCTCGGCTGCCTTGTGAAGAAGATCAATCAAAAGAGGGGCTTCAACCTTTGGCCATCTTGAGAACAGGAACAACTTCTGAAATGATGTGTGGAACCACTGTCTCAGAGGCTGAAGCAGATAGATGGACCCTGGAGCTGAGGCTTCTGTAGGGGGCTGGGAGGCTGCAACTGCTGAGAGTTCAAGAGGTCAGTCTGGAGACTGGAACAGGGCAAAAACGATGCATCGTAATATTACCATCTCAGACTGTGGAGCAGGAACAGGAGAGATGTGCCACCCCTCAGCTGCCTCAGACTCTGGAGCAGAAACAGGTGAGGCATGCTGACCTGGCCATCTCAGACTCTGTAGCAGGAAGATATGAGGTGCACTGACCCTCAGCCGCCTCAGTAACAGGACCAGAGTAGGTATGCAAACCCTCAGCAGGAAACCTGAACCCAAATGCAGGAGCGAACACATAATATTGCTGGAGAAGGAAATGTATTAACAATGAAAGGACAATTCTAGGGGAAAAGATGGTGGTGTGGGAACCTGACATTGTTTATGGGGTGAACTTGACCTGACAAGGAGACTTAATGTGGCATGGAGACTTGATGGGATGTCGAGATCTGATGAGTCATGGAAGCTTGAGGTGATGTGGAACTTGACGTGGCATGGAGACTTGGTATAGCATGGAAATGAGGCGCACATTTTCTGGGCTTCAAGACTTGATGGGACGTGGAGATGTATGTAGAGGAGATGTGGGGAATTGACGCAGCTTGGAAACTTGTCCTGACATGGAGATCTGGTGTGATTTGGAAACTTGCCATGGTGTAGTGACTGGGCGGTGATCCAGAGCACATCTACGAGGGACAAATCAACAAAGACCAGGGAAAACAAAGGTATGGGGAGACCAACCAAACACAATGGCAAGGCTAAACTGAAAACCAGGGACTGATATATTGTGAGGAGCTTTTTCCCCAAGCACTGCTGTACCCTTCTAGGCCCAGGCCCTCAGCATCGGAAACAATGGGAGGGCACTCCCCAGCAGTGTTAGGCATGTGCACATACACTGTACCAGCTATCCAAAGGGTGATCCACACTGCTCATATGGGTACCCAACAGCTCCTCCAGCACACCACCCCCATCCAACACTCCCAACCAAACCCCAGCCTCCGCCCCAGGGACCATTTAGAAATAGCAGAACCACCAAACAATACCCCATCAAGATCTGACATCCACACAGTAAGCTAGTGGGTGACTGACAGGTCTTTGCTGGTGTTCTGATATGTTGTTGCTTGCAACAGAATAATGCATTCCAAACACAGATCTTCACAGGCCCACTTGGTTCTGTTGAAGTGAGATCTAGATCTGTTGAGCTCTGTACTGGAATCTCACTCAAGCTTCTGTGTTTTTACTATCATTTTGCTCAACAAGGAAATATCTCTGTCTGGCTTCTTGTTCTACGTGTTCCATTTGAAGCATTGTGTTGGGATCCAAGTTTAATACATACTATCAATTGGGACCTCCTTTTCAGTGCTCCAGTGATTTAAAAGGGTGTCCCTGGCTCAGTGCATGCAGCCTGCACAACTTAACCCATTAGAATACTTATTATGGCCAGTGTTTAGTTTTTGTTTTGTATTGTTTTTATTTGCTCTCATGCTTCTTGTGTTGAGAAGATGGTTCTCCTTGGCTAACTGCGCACAACCTGCGCAACTCAAACATCAATTATGGTAATGGCTCACAAACGTTGTCCTTGTATACCCCGACATGCAAGGTAGAGACCTTGTATGTTTTTATTATAATGTTCAATTCTAAGTAATTAGGGCAGCACGGTGGCTTAGTGGTACTGGTGCCTCACAGCAAAAAGGTCCCGGGTTTGCTTCCGACCCGGTCCTTTCTGTGTGGAGTTTACATGTTCTCCCCGTGTTTGCATGGGTTCCCTCCAGGTGCTCCGGATTCCTCTC
>OMMV01232162.1:0-14446 GCA_900302635.1 Chatrabus melanurus | reverse complement strand
GTTAAGAAACCTCAAACCTGCATGTTTAACAAAGAAAAAGTGAGTTTTGGCTTTCTCAGGGAAATATATATGTGTGCACAATTATTAGGCAACTAGTGGTGTGCAGAATTATTATGCAACTAAATGAAAAACTAAAATGTTCCATCTCACTTGTTTATTTTCATTTATTGGAGTAAGTATAACAAATAACTCAAAATTAACAAATAAATACTTTTGAGATTTCAAAAATATTCAGTGACCAATATAGCCACCTTTCTTTTCAGTAACTGCCATGATCCTTCCATTCATGGAGTCTGTCAGATCTGTTGATGATCAATTTTTGGTGCAGCAGCAACCACAGCCTCCCAAATGCTGTTCAAAGAGGTGGATTGTTTTCCCTCGCTGTAAATCTCACATTTAAGAAGGGCCCACAAGTCCTGAATAGGGTTTAAGTCAAGTGAGAAAGGGGGCCATGTCCTTATTCTGTCATCTTTGAGGCCTTTGCTCGCTAGCCAAGCCGTGGAGTACTTGGATGCATGTGATGGAGCATTGTCCTGCATAAAAATCAAGGCCTTCTTGAATTATCCAGACTTTTTCCTGTACCACTGCTTGAAGAAAATATCTTCTAAAAACTGGCAGTAGGTTTGGGAGTTGATTTGAAGTCCATCTTCAACTCGAAAAAGTCCAACTAGCTCATCCTTAATAACAGCACCCCATATCAGTACCTCTCCTCCACCTTGCTGGCGTCTGACTCGAAGTGGTGCTGTGTGTCCATTAGTGATCCAGCCACAGACCCATCCATCTGGTCCATCAAGAGTCACTCTTATTTCATCTGTCCATAAAACCTTTGAAAAATGTCTTGGCCCAATCTTGACATTTCAGCTTGTGAGTCTTGTTCAGTGGTGGTCGTGTTTCAGCCTTCCTTACCTTGGCAATGTCTCTGAGCACTGAACACCTTGTACTTCAGGTAGGTTGGAGTTCTGGAATATGGTGGCACTGGAGAATAATGGGTTCCTGGTAGCGTCACGTTTAATTTTTCTCAAGTCTTTTGCAGTTAATTCACATCTTTTCTTCTCCACATGTTTCTTGCAACCCTATTGACTATTTGCAACAAAACATTTGATTGTTCGGTGATCATGCCTCAATAGCCTAGCTGTTTCAAGAGTGTTGCATCCCTCTGAAAGGCATTTTAGAATTTTTGACTTTTCAGTGTATATCAAATCTCTTTTTTGGCCTATTTTGCCTGAATTAAAGAAGCTGCCTAATAATTATGCACACCTTGATATGGGTGTTAATCACTTTAGGCCACACCCTCCCTCATTACACACATAAATATCACTTGAGAATGTTTAAATCCAATAAGTATTTAGGTTTATATAACTTGGAGTTGGAAAATATGCATAGAAATGAAGATAAGGTCAGAAAACTCACTTGCCTAATAATTGTGCATGCAGACAATATAAGCATAAAATATTTTAAAAAATGAGTTAAAATAAGCATTAATTATAAACTACAATGCCATGAATTGTTACTGGCAGATCGACAGCAAGACAATTCTGGAAATCAAAGTTGCATCAAAGAATGCATAATACAATGTGGTAGGAGAGTCGGTTTAGTGGTGTATACAGAGCAGGTAATGAGGGGATTGATGGCACTTGTACAATCAGTTGATACGTGGTCCTACGTAGCAGGACACGTGAGTAGGAAGAGTGGTGTTCACTATGATTGACAAGTGCAGGTAACCTTTGGGATAAAGAAGAACAACAATCAGTGAAGTGTTTCACAACAAAAGTCTGGGAAAAACCAGGAGAGTCAGTGGCTCTATTCATGATACACATGGAGCACAGCTGATTCATTCTTAACCATTTTGAGTGTGTGAGAAAGTGCAGCTGTGACAGCTGCTTGGTGTTGAGCTTTGAACTGTGGTCCTTCACCCCCCCCCACACACACACACTGTGCAGTAGAACTGGTCAGTGTTAAGCAGTTGTCTGTAACCATTGTGGATCACAGTCAGGAGTTAATAGCAAAAGATGATCTAAAGTCAGTTTGTCAAAGCAAAGAAACAGAGTGAGACAGACAGCGGAGAGAGTGGCCATAATAAGACGGTCTCAGTGACTCCTTTATCAACGGACTTCTTGTTAGTGATGAATAAATTGGTCTGACAGGCGACTGCAGGTGGGGAGCAGTGACGGCGGCTCTGTACTCAGCTCACAGAATGAAGCATTTGTACTAATGGACCATTTTGTGGCTCAACTGGAATATTGTTGAGCTGTGCCATTATGGCTGCTTATGGTATACATGTATATTACTTTAATCTGGAGATTAATATATTCTACCACACATTTGAGAACAATGGTACAAATTAAAACTGCTGACCCAAATACAGCCTTGTGAGTAAATAATGGGCACTGTAAGGGAAATGGAAATAGAAGAAAAACAAGTTAATATATTGTTTGTTTTGGAATAATTTTTCACATTTTTGACTCTTCATTTATAACAATTTACAAAAAAGGCTTAAAAAGCATGATAAATTAGAGACACAGCATTCTTTAAAGTTTCTACTTAATAAATAACTATCGGAAATATATAAATATATATCGGACTTTGGAGCACAATTAAATGGCTTTCTGTTGCAATGCATACTTGAGCTCACATGCCTATGGATGAAAAGATGGCGACTGGCGTGGCGTTCACAAAACAGCTCTGTCTCACCTTGCCCCACCTCCATTGACCCTAAACAATGTGAACACAAAGAATGACAGATGGAACTTATATGACGTCCATAACACCTGAGCTGTCTTTCCATTCAGGTACTGATCCGACGGCGCCCCCTGCTGTATGTGGTTGGCCTCCTCATTCCCAGTGTCTTCCTCATGCTGGTAGATGTGATCAGCTTCTATCTGCCCCTAAACAGCGGCACCCGTATCACCTTTAAGATCAGCATCCTGCTGGGCTACACTGTGTTTAGAGTCAACCTCACGGACGAACTGCCCACCACAGCCGTCACAACCCCGCTCATAGGTAAAATATAAAAGTGAAGTAAAATATATGTTGTTAAAATTAAGGAGATGGTGTGCGTTATCATAAGTGATTTCCCTGAAACTTGGCGAAAAAGTTCAGCATTACCTTGGATAGATCTCATTAAATCTTAGACCAGATCTGTTTAAAGTGGTAGGGCTAGCCCACTTTCGAAGTATTTCTTATTGTTGAAAGATATCAACAGATTTTTACAAAACTCTGTGAAAATGTGGGGCCTGGCCTGGAGTCAATACTGTTTGACTTTGGGGTCCATTTGTGTTACCAGAAAGGTCAGGGTGAATAAATTAAATTACGAGATACTTGCATGGCAAGTTTTCCTTAAAGACTCTAAATAGAATACATGCACTGTGTTAACATTAGAGAAAACTAAGATTTTTCACAGGATGAAAGGTCATTAATTTTGATTAAAACACATTTCAATTTAATTTATACAGCCAAAAATCACAGACTGGGCTTTACACTGTTCACACAGCACCCTTTGTCCTCTGACCCTCACACCCAATTAGGAAACAGTCATAGCACCATGTAATGTAATGTAATGGCACTGGATGTACTACAGACCCCAATGCAGAGAACAAACAGTAAGATGAGTCCAAAGTTCTTTAATCAGAGTTGTTTAACAGGCCAAGTTCAAACACAGTAAATCAGTCATCGTAGCAAAGGTTAATCAATAGCAGTTCCAGAATAGAGGCCAGTGGTCTAAAACACAGATGATCAGTCAGCGTGGCAACAGTGTCCGTGAAGGGCTAACAAAAGACAGTTTCCAAAAGTGAGGCAAATAGATCAACTCACAGTTTAGGCAGTGACACCGGGTAAACTATTCCACAGAAGGAAGCAAGGTTAAACAGGCACAAATACTGGTCACAACAAGAAATCATTAGGAAATATAATGATGCTGGTAGTCACGGGGGAATATACAATATACCAGTGACGAGGAACACAAGAGAGGGGTCTTTATGCACAAGGTAGTAATCAGATAAAATAAACTGGTGCGCATTAAAATAGAAGTGAAGCAAACAAAAAGTGACAACGGCAAAAGACGCTATATTGACGCTGTCAAAATAAAAATGGGAGTGAGGAGGAAACTGGACTCTGACACACCAATGTATGATGAATGAGAAACACTTCATATTAGACCAGCTCCAGATGTCAGCCAGAGAAGAAGGGCCACAACAAGAAGACAGACAAGTCCGTCTCCTAACCAACATAGGTGTTGGTCTAAAAATGAGTTGTGGTCAGGTTGCATTGCATTGATTGCACCATAGAACACCAAAAACCTGGTCTAAAGTCAAGTGGATAGGCTTCTGCAATTTTACAGTGCAATAATTAGCAGCCATACTGCTCAACGTGCACTTGACAGAGGAGGGGGCCTGAAGGAGGGCAAGTGGAAAAAGAAAGACAAAGAAAGGAAACAAAAACTAAAGCAGGAAGGAAGGAGGGGTCCAGAAGGCAGGCCAGCAAGGCTGCTGAAGGTAGACACTTGTATGGCACCTGGGAGGAGGCCTATAGGAGGAGGTGTCTACCTTCACCAGCAAGGTGGAAGGTGGCCAGAGGGCTGCAGCTGAAGTAAGGAATCAGGAAGGCAGCCAGGATACCACAGCTAAGATGAGGCATCTGGAAAGTGGCCAGGAGGTCGCAGTGAGACCATGACCTTTGCAGGGTGGCCAGGAGAACATAGCAAGGCCATAACACTTGGAGGCTGGTCAAGAGACTGCAGCTTGTTAAGGAAAGCAGGAATCTGGTTGGATGGCCAGGACATGATATAGAGATCAGGCAGCCAGCTGAACAGCCAAAACATGGGTGGAATTCAGGGAGCCAGTTGAATGGAAGGAGACATGGCATGGAAGGGAACCAGTTCAGTGCCCAAAAACTGCCATTGGGTTCTGGGCACCAGTTGGACAGCTGAGGCAAGGCAAGGAGTACATAGGGTCAGTTAGTCAGCCAGAACATGACATGGGAAACAGAAGGTCAGCAGGGCAGCCAGAACATTGAATGTGATCAAGGAGCCAACTGGGTGACCAAAACATGGGTTGGCACATTGGGGATTGGCTGAGCGGCAACAACATGGTATGGAATTCAGGGAACATACACATGTGGTGTCACCTAATTGTCACCCTGGGACCCATGTGCGATACTGTTGTGTGAACAATGGGCCTCCCAGGGTATAACGGTCCATTGTCTTTGGGGCCGGTACTGCCCCAGCCATGATCTAATACTGTGGTAGCAGCCTCAGCAGCTGTGAATGCTGCAGTGTAAGGCTCCATGGCTGCAGGAAAAATTGCTGGGGCCTCTGTGACTCTGCACTCTGTGGGCTGACTCTGCTCTCCATGGGCTCTGTAGCTAGTGAGACTGTGGACTCTGGTGCTGCAGACATAGACTTGGACTTACTGACAGGTGTGCTTTCACTGGCTGTGGAAGGCATTGCCTGGGACTGTGGTCTGCATGACCTCAGTGTGCTCTGTGGCTGTGGATACTATAGTGGACACTGAGGCTGAGAACTATGTGAATGCTGCTGGAGATGTTGTGGATTTGGGGAAGGCACTGCTGTGGACTCAGTCGGCAGTGCTTCTTTTCAGCCCATGTCAATTTTCACAAAGCGTTCAATTCAGTTGATCAGACTGTTCTTTTGGACATCCTGAGAATTTATGGGATCTCAAGAAGTTGCTTGACATCATAGACAGCCTATACGCAGATACTGTGCTATATGGAGCGGAGGCAAAGACTGAGTTTTTCCCAGTGAAAACTGGTGTTCATCAGGGATGTGTTCTGGCTGCTACACTGTTCAATGCTTGCATGGACTGGGTGTTGGGTAGGGTCATGGAAGCCAGCGACTTAAGTGATTTTTTTTGGCGCGGAAAGGCTTAATGACCTTGACTTTGTGGACGATACTGTGATCTTTGCAGAACCAATGATACCCTGATTGCAGCACTTGAGAAGCTGAGTGAGGAAGCAAAGTGTCTGTGTTTGCAATTGTTCTGGATCAAGACTAAGATCAAGGCTTTTAATGACTTCCTGGACTCAGGAAGTGTCTCAGAAGTGTATCTGTTTGTGGTGAAAGTGTTGAAGTTGTAGAGATATTCACTTATCTCGGCAGGGACATTTATGTCTCTGGGTCCTCGGCCTTTGAGATTGAGAGACGCCTGGGAAAAACTTATGGAGTCATGAGGTTGCTGGACAGAGGTTCTTGGCAATGCCAATATCTTTGCAGGAGAACGAAGGTCCAAATCTTTAGGGTCCTGGTGCTACCTGTCGTACTGTATGGTTGTGAGACTTGGATGCTAACCAGTGACCTAAGGTGATGACTGGATGTCTTCAGTATTCGGTCTCTTTGGAGGATCCTTGGGTACTGCTGGAATGACTTTGTATCAAATGAGCAGTTACTTTGGGAGACAAAGATGAGGAGTATTACTTGCATTGTGAGGGAGCGTCAGCTTCAACATTTTGGCCATGTGGCACATTTCTCTATACATGATCGAGCACATAAGTGCCTAAGTGTTGAGGATCCTAGTGGCTGGAGAAAGCCAAGAGTATGCCCATGCTTCACCTGGCCGCAGCAGATAGATGGTTATTTTAGAGATGTGGCGATGGACCGGTTGTCTTGGCTGGGTGGTTGGCATCCAGGACCTAAGGTGGTTCAGTAGTGTCGTGAATGCAACGAAGCACAGCACCAACATGTACTCCCAGATTTGACCTGACTGCTGCGGACTCAGTGACAGGAATCACTGCAGAGAGTACTGCGACTGTGGACTCGGTGGCACTGATCTCTGTAGTAGATGGGGCTGTGAACTCCTCTGTGGACTCTGTGCTCTGTGTGCTCCATGTTAACAAGCTCTGAATAGTTTATGGCTGTGGTGTCTGAGTGTGCCGTGTGAGTTCTGAGCCCTCTGTGACTGTAGACTTGATGGAATAAAACAGGAGACACCACACAGAAAATTTAAAGGGTTGCTCACACATGGGAAAGACCATGACACTTGTCACCAATGAAAAAGCAGAACTCAGAATGTAAAATGTATAAAACAATTACATTGTGACTAAAAACACATACAGACACATAAACACCTCATCCATAACCACAGAAATAACAAACCCACATGAAAAACCATCACATTCTGAGGCCATCACAGTTAGCTACGTAGTTACAACATTATTTGGATCACAGTGTCACGTTTCAGAGGATTGCGATGACCCTAATGCAGAGAACAGGCAAGAAGGAAGTTTTTCCTTACCACTGTTGCTATTGTGCTTGCTCAGGGGGTGGGTAAGGTTAGACCTTACCCTTGTGAAGCGCCTTGGGGCGACTATGTTGTGATTTGGCGCTATATAAATAAATTGAATTGAATTGAAGGAAAATTCAGCGTTGTTTAAACACAATCAGGGACAGTCCAAGCCCATACACAGGTGATCAACAAAACAGTTGAAGTGTCCGTGTGAGACCAGGCAGATGAGTTAACTGGAAACACAGGCTGTAGGTCAATGCACACCAGAAGGCAGTCTGCACGGCAACAGTGTCCTTAAGGGAAACAGCAGTCGGGTTAAGCAGTAAAGCAAGCAGATGGTCAAAACACAGAAATCAATTGTACCAGGTAAACAATCCACAGATTGGCAGGCTAAGCTCAGGAAACACAAGGAGGTAGGATAAGTCGGCAATGAAATCAAACAAGTAGATAATAAAATGCTAGGATTCACGAAGGAATAACAACAGACATACCAGCACAGAGATAGAAAAGTGGATTTTAAATACAGAGAGGTGAAATCAGTGAGAATGGAAACAAGGGAGGGCAAAGGAAGAAAGCAAATGAAAATGAAAACACAAGAGAAGACAATGTCAAAGTAAAACAGGAAGTGAACACAAAGTGACTAAAACAGAAATACACCAGAACTGTGAAAACTGAGAAATAAACCTGAACTGTGAACACTTAAGAACTATTAAAACAAGAGGAACTAAACACTAGAGAATTATAAACACTGAAGAACACCAAAAACTATAATGACTGACAAAATATGAACACAAAGAAATATTCATAATATAACAAACTCTAATAATAATCTACTTTCGGCTTCTCCCAGTTTCAACTTGGGGTCGCCACAGCAGATCCCACACGGATCTGCATGTAGATTTGGCACAAGTTTTATGCCGGATGCCCTTCCTGACGCAACTCCAAATTACATGGAGAATGGGCAGGGGCGGCCTCAAACCAGGAACCTTCCGCACTGAAAGCGGTCGCACTAACCCCTAGGCCACCACGCTAACAGCAACAAAACAAAGGAACAAAACACCAGGACTGTTACATTACCCCTCAATGGTTGTCCCTAGACATCCCCAAAACAGTGGCCCGTGCCCGAAAAAGTACATGAGCAGGCTGGGAACCCCCAGCAAGGAGCTATCCCACAGCACAGGAAAGGCTTTCAGCAATGACCTGGGAGGAGAGGGTCCGGAGGAGAGAAACAGGGAGACAGACTAGACTTGCTGACAAGAAACTGAAGATGGAGAAGACCACCATTTGTCGACCACCTCGGTGACAGGAACTGCCGGAAGAGGTGTGGTGTGCTGGTTTTTTGCAGCCTCGGAGACAGGAAGTGCAAGAAGAAGTGAGGCGCACTGATCTTGGCTGCCTTGGAGATGGGAACTGCAACAAAATGTGAGGTGCAACAACCTTTGACCGACTTGAAGACAGGAACTGAAACAGGTGCTGCTGCTTCCACTTGAGTGACCTCTGTAACTGCAGCTTCCACTTAAGCGGGCTTTGTGGCTGCGCAGTGTTGTGCAGCTAAAACTGTGGCATTGGCGATTGCATCAGAGCTGGAGGGTGTAAATCTGATTGGAACACTGGAGGACGCTGCGGCGGTGACTGGCGCACTGCATAGGTGACTGGAGAGCTGGAAAGTGCAGTCTCAATGACTGCAGAGCTTGAGAGTTCTGCATAGGTGACTGGAGCGTTGAAGGCAGCAGTGATGATTGTTGCACCAGAGGCTGCTTTGGTGGTGAATGTACGAAGGCACTGAAAGATGCTGTGGAGAGTGGAGAGCTGACAGTTGTTGTGATGACTGAAGTGCTGGCAGCTGCAGTGGTGGAGAGGTGCGCTGTTTGTCAGCAGGCTAGGAGACAGGAACAACAGGGACAGGTGAAGCGTGCCGATTGTCAGCAGGCTAGGAGACAGGAACTGCAGGAACAGGTGAGGTACACTGTTTGTCCGCCACCTCGGAAACAGGCACAACAGGGCCTGGTGAGGCACCTCGTAGACAGGAACTGGAGTTAGAGAGGTGCACCATCTGTTGACTACCTCATAGACAGGAACTGGTGTTGCAGAAGTGTGCCATCCATTGACTGCCTTCTAGAAAGGAATGGGTGTTGGAGTGCCGTATCCTCCGTTGCCCACCTCAGACACAGGAAGAGGTGAGGCCCATTGTCTGTCAGCCACCTTAAATGCAAGAACCGCAGGAACAGCTGAGATGTGGCTTTGTCGACTGCCTCGGACACAGAAACAGGTGAGGCATGCCAGGCCTTGACCACCTCGGGGACAAGAACTGCAGGATCTGATGAGGCATGCTGATTGTGAGCCACCTCAGTTTGTGAAGCTGGAGAGAATTCACTCACTGCAGCCATCACTGGAGGAACCTTTGCGGTGGCAGCAACTAGTGGGCAACCAAACTGAGCAGTCAGCAGCTCAGAAATGACCCTCTGCTGAGTGAGCATCTGCTGAAGACATTGTTTCATATCCATACTCTGTTGCTCCATGGTGTCGTATTGCAGTTTGCTGAAGATCAGCCAAGTACATACAATAATTAACATAAAATCATCTACTCTCAGTTTAAAACAACCGACCCTGGAAAATTCAAATGAACAGAATCATCCTCATTTGACCACCCGCTCCAACTTACTGACAATTATATATTATTATCAAAGGTTATGTTATAAGTCAGTCGTACCAGGTAAACAATTTGCAGATCAGCAGGCTAAGCACAGGAAACATAAGGAGGTAGCGTAGGTCGGCAACAAGGAATCAAACATGGAGAAAATAAACCGCTAGAACTCATGAAGGAATAACAAGAGATGTACCAGCACAGAGAGCTAGTAAAGAGAGGTTTAAAAACAGAATGGCGAAATCAATGAGAGTGGAAACAGGTGTCGAAGGAAGAAAGCAAACAAAAAGAGACAAGAGAGGAGAATGTCACAGTAAAACAAGAAATGAACACAAAGTAACGAAAACAGAAATAAACCAGAACTGTGAACACTGAGAAATACACCAGAACTGTGAACACTTAAGAACTATTAACACAAGAGAAACTAAACACTAGAGAATTATAGGGAAGTCTGAAAGATTTGGTCCCAGTCAGAGTCAGAATTTTAACTTTAAAAGTTTCAACTTTTTCACGGTGGTCCGAAAATTTCAAGTTGGCTGGATTGCTACATATGCAATAGATAAATAAACAAACTTTGTTTTCCAATTTCAAACTGAATGAGAATGAGCTCTGAATCTGAGACATTATTCAGGATTTTAATTCAGTTTTCTTGCCATAACTGGGGCGGCACTGTGGCTTAGTGGTTAGCTCTGTTGCCCTAACCCTAACCCACCCCCGTGACCCTTAATTGGAGGAAGCGGGTGTAGCAAATGAATGCCATAGCTGCACGTGTAAAAGTTGTAATGTACTGAGATATGAATGATTGCTTGTGAGATGACAAACAAACTCTCCGCATCTCAAGTGGTCCCAGAAAACATTTGTGTCACTGAGTGTTATTGTGTCCCGTCAGGTGTGTTCTTTGCTGTGTGCATGGCCCTGCTGATGCTCAGCCTGATCAAGTCCATCCTGGTGGTGAAGCTGCTCCACCACAGTGAGAAGGAGGTCAGAGAAATGTCACTGACTGCCTGCCTGCTTGATAAGTACGGCTCAGGCGACCACAGCTTCACTGAGAGCACCATCACTGCCATTAAAACTCTGGACAGCAGTAACCAGTCTGGAGGTCAGCCACAAACTCAAAGACCGAAATGTGAAAAAAACCCTGTTGGCAGGAATGCCACAGCACACACCTATACGAGATTTTTCAGGTCCCTGACCCAACTGACCCAGGAGCACCTGTGCTGAAACCTGTTTCTAGGCCCTCGCTTTCTCATTTGACTTTTAACATTAAAGAGTGTTTCAAAGTCATTCTGTGAACCTGTTTCTTTTTTACACAAACTTTCCAAAGCAGCTCATAAGAACGCACAGTTAAGAACTCCTTAAGGTCAGCTGTGCTGATTGCACGTAGAATAGAAGTAACATTTAATTTCAGGAACATTTTAAACCAAGAAGAAACAGAAATAACAGAGTAACTGCTGAAGGCATCATAGGAAGAAATTGATACTCTTGAACTGTTTCAGAATTCACCATCAAAACAAAGTTGCACACGAGGCAGTGCGGTGGCCAAGCGTTTAGGGGGATCGCTTTCAAAGCAGAAGATTCCCCTGCCCATTCTCCATGTAACGTGGTGTTGTGTCAGGAAGGGCATCCGGCATAAAACTTGTGCCAAATCAACATGCAGATCCATATCGGATATGCTGTGGCGACCCCAAGTTGGAATTGGGAGAAGCTGAAAAAACTTACTTTACACCAGTTAAGAATAAAATGACAATAATAAATTGCCACCATTTTCCATCAATGTGCTGTGTTATTCTCTGTTATCTCACACATATACAGTTGTAGACATGAGTTTACATACGCCTTGGTTAAAAACACTGAGGGCCCTATCTTGATGATAGATAGTGCAGGGTCTAAAGAGTGTAGCGCACATGCATTTAGGGCATGTCCAACTCCACTTTGCCATTTACCCAGCATCTGTATCTGGTGGGATATGGAGACAATCAGGTGGTTGGAGGAGGATGTTGCCGTAATGAGGCTCTGAATGGGTCATGTGCTGTGATAGACCATCGCTCATGTACTTTGCACACAAATCCCTTTCCTTATCTGAAAACCTCTCACTTCTGACTTTGCCATCTAAATAGCAATGTAACATGATCTGGTGAACACTGCTTTTAAAGGAAATGTCAGGAGAAAAAACACACCCATGATTACGTGACTAAATAGAACCTCTTTATGATCGTGAAAGGCTGTCGACCAAGGAGGTAACCATTAATCTGAAACGGACATTAAAAAAAGGTTTGACCTTTGTTCTGGTGATCAACTGTAAATTGTTGTTGAGTTTTTTATGTTGATTTTTGAGTACTGGCTTTTGATTTTGAGTACTGTTTGTGGTTGACAACCTTTTAGGTCATGGTGATGGAGCGCTCTCTGAAAGGTGAACAATGTCAGGTTTTATCTGATACCTCCAACTCCTTAATCAGTTCCTTAACTGTGATCCTAAGGTTCTGGTGGACCTCTACAACACAAGCAACATATATGCTACCACATAGTGGCCATAATGTTTCTCCCCACAGCTGCTAGTATAAGTTGTTAGCTGATATTGATGTAAAGGTGGGAGCCAATATCCATTGGCTCCCACCTTTACATCTCTCAGTACCTTTACGAAAGCACATCAAGGAGCACACGACATGCACACGACGTGCACAGTGTTCAGCAGGTAGCATACAAAGTACATGTAAATTCACGATAATCCATCAGGCATTCACTAACCAACCAGCAGATTGTAGAAGTGTCGAAGAGATATTAAATAGGCAAAAAAAAATTGCTTTGGGAATTGATCTGGTACATCAAAGTTCACCATGAAAATTTTGTTAATTCCTTGTTGTTAATTTGGACAGCCTTCCTCTATGATGTAAAGTCTGGCTGGTCCTAAACTTCTTCTATTTTGTATAATAGATTGTACAGTTGCTCGTGGTACTATGAATCTTTTGGAGATGGTTCCTAAGGAGGAACCTGACTTGTGGAGACAGAAACCTGTGCTTCAGTAGCCTTGGCTTAATGCTTTAGACTTTTTCCCCTGCTCTTAAATGCAAGAAGTTCAGTTAGTCCTTTAAACATAGCAAACGTTTCCCCATTTACCCCTGTATCATCGTAATTAGGCATTCAGAAACTTTTCCAAGTAATTCCATCAATTTCTGGAATCTTCCATGCTGTTTAAAGAGGCATTCATCTGGGTATATGTGAACTGTTGACCCAAAGAAAACCTGATAAACTGAATAAATCCATCTAGTAACAATTATTTTTAAAATAACCTTTTATGGAAACAAACTTAACACATATTGTTTGATAAAATGGAATATGTGCAGTAGGAGAAAATTGAGTATGAAAGCTTTTAGCTAAGGTGTATGTATGTAAACTTGTCTACACCTGTATACATCAATATCTGTTTTTAAGAAACCTGTTGACTTACAATAGATTGGTGAAATGGTTTGTGACTATCTGTGTTCACTCTGTTAGATTTATTGTGAAGATTGTGAACCACTTTGCACCTTGAACAATAAATCAGACATTTTTGTTTTGTTATTATAGATTATGAGCTGGAGCCATCACTGGAGGAAGATTTGCTGTTGCTGAATGAAGTCCATGAGGTTCCCTCTCGGCTGCAGTGGCTCCTCCAGGAGCTGGTTTCACTCCGCCTCACCTTGTCCCAGGATGACAGCGAGTCATTGTCCCAGTCCGCATGGCTGGACCTCTGTACCAAGGTTGACTGCATTCTGTTCCGGGTTTACCTGTTTGTTCTGGGATTGTATGCCAGCACCCTGCTGCTGCTCTGGGTGAGGTGGAGCTCAGCCTGACTCTCATGAAGAGGTCTTTATAATGTATGTCAAAGCACTTCCTGTCTATGGTGTGTAGCTTCAGCCTACTTACGCAAGTCCAACTGGTCCAAAACTTTCAGAGACTTTTAAATAATGGTAATCACTAGTTGCTTTCCTTTGGCTGCAAGTCAATTTTAGAAACAATGTCCAATTTTTTAGTCCTGCTCTGGGCCCTCAATTTTTAAAAGAGTTTGTGTGCCATCTGACCAGGAGCTGATCACGTCTTCAGGAGCTTCTTCTTCTGTTGGTCCTTAACTTTGGAGTAGGAACCCACAGTGCCTCAAAGAAAATACAGTAGTAAATGTTTTTTAATGACCTCACTGTTTCACTTTGATCTTTTCTTGACCCTACAACAACAATAATGAGAATAATCTATATAATAATACCGTAGCGGCCATTACAGAATTTCCTTTGTCACAGGTTGCGCTCCAGGGAAAAGGATGCAGGGGGTAGTATGGCATACCATTGGCTTTCTTTTTGGGTGGAGAGCATCTTGGCGGGGGTTAGAAGGTTATATGAGCAATATTTGGGGTTAAACTAGCCATTTTCCATTGTTCCATTGTTCTACCATCACCATAGCAACCCCATTGTGCTCCTGGTCGCTGATTGGTTCTGACAATTACACATATCACCACCAGATAGCAGCACTGTCACGTGATGAAACCAATAGGAGTTGGGCCAATGAAAAATTATGGGATGTAGGGGTGTCAGGTATC
>OMMV01232158.1:0-11697 GCA_900302635.1 Chatrabus melanurus | reverse complement strand
GCAAGTGAGTATTCTGACCATATCATTTTATGCATATTTTCCAACTCCAAGCTATATAAACCTGAATGCTTTTTAGATTTAAGCATTCTCAGGTGATATATATTTGTGTAATGAGGGAGGGTGTGACCTGTGATTAACACCCTATATCAAGCTGTGCATAATTATTAGGCAGCTTCTTTACCTCAGGCAAAATGGGCCAAAAAGGAGATTTAACAGACACTGAAAAGTCAAAAATTGTAAAATGCCTTTCAGAGGGATGCAACACTCTTGAAATAGCTAAGCTATTGAGGGATGATCACCAAATCATTTTGTTCCAAATAGTCAACAAGGTCCCAAGAAATGTGTGGAGAAGAAAAAAAAATGCATATTAGCTGCGAAAGACTTGAGAAGAATTTAACATGATGCTATCAGATACCCATTATCCTCCAGTGCCACTATATTCCAGAACTGCAACCTACCTGGAGTGTCCTGAAGTACAAGATGTTCAGTGTACAGAGACATGGCCAAGGTAAGGAAGACTGAAACACGACCACCACTGAACAAGACTCACAAGTTGAAATGTCAAAATTGGGCCAAGAAATATCTGAAGACAGATTTTTCAAAGGTTTTATGGACAGATGAAATGAGAGTGACTCTTGATGGACCAGATGGATGGGCCCGTGGCTGGGTTATTAATGGAAGCACAGCACCACTTCAAGTCAGACACCAGCAAGGTGGAGGAGGGGTACTGGTATGGGCTGTTATTTAGGATGAGGTAGTTGGACCTTTTCAGGTTGAAGATGGAATTAAAATCAACTCCCAAACCTACTGCCAGTTTTAGAAGATGCTTTCTTCAAGCAGTGGTCCAGGAAAGTCTGCTTAATCAAGAAGTCTATGATTTTTTATTATTATTTTTTAAATAAATGCAGGGCAATGCTCCATCACATTCATCAAAGTACTACAGTGCTTGTCTAGCCAGGAAAGGCCTCAAAGATGACAGCATAATGACATGGCCCCCTTCCTCACCTGACTTCAACCCTATTGAGAACTTGTGGGCTCTTTTAAATGTGAGATTTACAGTCGGGGGGGGAAAATGATATACCTCTTTGAACAGCATCTGGGAGGCTGTGGTTGCTGCTGCACCAAAAGTTGATTGTCAACAGATCAAGAAACTGACCCTCCATGGATGGAAGGCTCATGGCAGTTGTTGAAAGGAAGGGTGGCTATATTGGTCACTGAATATTTTTGAAATGTCAAATGTGTTTAATTTTGAGTTGTTATACTTACTTTAATAAATGAAAATAAACAAGTGCGATGGGAAAATTTTATATTTTCATTTAGTTGCACAATAATTCTGCACACTAATAGTTGCCTAATAATTGTGCACACATATATATTCCCCTGAGAAAGCCAAAACTCACTTTTCCTTTGTTAAACATTCAGGTTTGAGGCTTATTAACATTTTGGATTGACTTAGAGCACTGTGTTAAACAATAAAATTAATCCTCAGGAATACAACTTGTCTGATTGTGCATGGAGTGTATATATATATATATTTTTTATGACACCTAAATAAATCCTTGTCATTTGATTGGTGGATTGTACGTCATGTGACAATTTGCCCTATTTCACGATAATCAGTTTCAGACTAATGCACGATGACGTCAGCGCACCGTACATTTTTGAGCTATCTGCCACCAGTTCGTAAGAATGCGTCTGATTCGAAGCTCACGCAGTGTTCGCGGGGACATCTTTAGCGGTCATAAAAGCGCTGTCAGACAAAGAATTGTACAAGTTCCTCCCGTGATTGTTCGCTTCGCTCCATTGTGGCTCTCGCAAACCTCAGCGGTGTGTTGGCCAGTCGCATGCCGGGCGAAGTGAACTGCCGTGCGGATAGCGCACAGTCTGTGTCCCGCTGCCATTGCACTCACAAACATTCATTATTTTTTATAATATCTGCCGAGTCATACGTCTGTAGGATGAGGTGGGGTCACTTATGTAACTGGTCATGCAGGCCACTGTCATGTGATCAAATTGGAGGAAGTACCCCTGCCCCTTACCATGTTCATATTTAAAAGCACCCTTCTCCTAATGTGCACCTGTCCCCACTTTCACTTGCCCAGCTTATCAGGCCCATTCTAAAGAAAGTTTCAGTTTGTCATAAACTTTGGCTTTTGAAATCTCTTTTTCCAACTAGAAACGTGTATTTCACAGTAAAATGTCATATGTTAAGATCTTTGTAATAAAATGATAGATCTTAGTTTTAAAAATGGTGAATTCAGAAGAATGGGTGGAATATATACTCAACAAAAATATAAATGCGACACTTGTTTTTGTTCCCATATTTCATGCATTGACATAAAAGATCGAAGATTTCTTCAATGCACACAAAAGGCTTATTTCTCTCAAATTTTGCACAGAAATTTGTTAAAATCTGTGTTGTTTCATCTTTGACCAGATATTCCATTCATCTGGTTGGTACAGCATATCAAGATGCTGATTAAACTGCACAATGACTGCACACATGCGCCTTGGACTGGTCACAATAAAAGGTCACTCTAAATGGAGAAAAATGGGAGAGAAAATGAAAGTGTTGGATTTATATTTTTGCTGTGTATAATTTTGTCTGTTTTACTGCAATTTTGTAAGCGCCAAACATGTATTTCCTATCGCACCACCTCCAGCACCGAGAGCATTGATGTTCAGGAATCTGGTGCTGTACACGCGATACTTCTTATTGGATGTGCACAGCCTGGTACTGATTGACGCACAGCCTTATGTTGGTCTGTGGGCCTCTGTTTGGGGACTTGTATAACATTTGTATGTTTGATGTGTATGTGATATTTTAGATGTATTAGTGGGGTAGCTTAGTGAAAATATTGTGACACGATGGACAAAAGCATGAATTTTTCACCAAAGCATCTTCATGACCCTTCTTAAAATAGGGTATGCTCCAAGAAAATTGATGCGAAGGTGTGAAAATGACATCATTATGATGTCATCATTTAATTATTGCATAATCATAGAAAAACTTGCAAAATAATGCTACGGTGATCTTGTTAAGGCATTTTTGCATCAGAAAATGTTTTTGAGGTTAAGATAATCAAACTCAGTTGAATTATGATAAGAAAAGGGCTATCATGATATCATGATGACGTCACCAGCTAATGATTATGCAATAACGGAGAGAACCATCTGAATGGGCTACGACTCAACACTCCTAGAGTATAAAAAAGATAAAGGTATGTGTATTCATCATCATTCATACAACAAATAGTCAACGGAGGTGTGATCGAATAATATAGATGTGAACCACAGAGTGGTGACGTCACTATGACGTCATTGCCGAATTATTCATACATATAGTCATAAATAATTGAAAAGGGGATATATACTTATCCATGTAAGAATAGCTGTATAGAAGTTAATAGCAAAAAGTCATTGTGGACTGTAAATATTGCGTAAATATTTACTTTGTATTATGATGTCACATGTTAATGTATGTATCATGAAAATATATTAAGTATAAATGGTTCCATTAGGGCAACATCACGTCATCCAGGAAAAAAAAAAAGAGATTCCTGCTTCTCTACACAAATATGCTTGCTATAATTAACTATACCAGATACAGTACTGTATTTCTCAAATAATATAATATACACTGACAAGATCTAGAACAGGGCTAGACAATTTATATAGCTCACAAACAAAATGCATCTAGAAAGTGTTGTAAACAGTAAAGGGATTGTATGTTTGCTATATAGGTGGCTTTCTTAACATTGACAATTAGACCTAATTTTTCACCATTCCTGTGATCAGATTTTTTGGAGCATACCCTACCTTTAATCCTTATACCTGTACAAAGGTCTGGTGAAAAAATTCTGCTTTTGTCCGCCGTGTCACGATCATTGGTATATTTGTCACTAAGCTACCCCACTATATATTTTAAAGCAGCAAAAGGGGTTTTGGGTTTGGATTCAAACATCTTCAGAAACCAAACTGTGGCTGTGTTTGTATGCATAAAAATGTTTTATGTTTCAAACTATCAGTGGACAGTTTGCAGTAAAATGTCGAGGCCAGCTCAATATATTTTTTTTCACTAAGAAATAGTTATGAGAAAAAAACCGTGAGTTGCCACAGACTATAAATCAGCCGGATTCTCTGAAATGAGTAAAATACAGTGAAATGAAATATTGTTTGCTATATGCAGTAGTTTCATTTCCTCAGGTTGAGTTTTATTATGCAGTATTAGAACTGTGTTAAGTGTTTAACATATTTTATTTTCTGTTTTATAACTAAGCTAACGTACCTTTTCCCATGTGGGTTCAACTAAGTTTAACAAAACCTTCCAATTTCTCTACTTACCAAAAAGGAAAGCAAGTACAGCCCCCCCCCCCAATTTTCTACCATGAATGAATTATTGGCTTAAAAAATGTTACGAATAATTTTGTGATACTGCTCTGGTGGACTGCAGGTAGCCATATGGAGGGGGAGGTCTGGAAACATCCCATTACAGGTCATACATCACATGTCTGACAGCAGCCATTCTGCTTTGTTTTCATTTCAATCACAAGTACAGCTGCGTTAGAGAGCACCGGCACTCTGCCATGTTAACCCGCTGAAGGCTGGAACACCAGTGATAACAAATGAACCCTGGAGTGTTTGACAAACTTGTACGTCTTTGATGCTTTGTGTCGATCACCAACACATACAGTCAAGTACATAAGTATTTGGACAGTGACACAATTTTTGTAATTTTGCCTCTGCTCACCACCACAGTAGAGCTGAAATGACACAAAGAAGTTGTAATTGAAGTGTAGACTTTTCACTTTACAGGTATTATGAATGGCATTTGAAACATGAATACAGCAGCCAACAACCATTTTCTATGTAAAGACTGAGTGGCTTAATGGCATTCTGTGCTGAGAATGAAGCAACACCCCCTCTGTGCTTTGAGTTTTTTGTTCCCAGTTGACATTCTCAGTCTGGCCACCCATGCAAGTTTACTGCATGCGAGTCCTACCTTATGCAACCATTGGCCCTCTCCCATTTATAAAGGGATAACAGTAAGCAGTGCGTGCGTGCGTGCGTGCGTGCGTGCGTGCGTGCGTGTACACACACACAACTGCTGCTTTTCCCACTTGAGAGAGCTGTTAAGGAGGGTACACACCAGGGAGACTAATGGTGACTCTGATCAACTTTGAGTTGGTAGCCGGCCAGCCTCCGTCACCCGAAAAATTTGCATTTGAACATATTGGAGAAACTACATGCAGACAGGCATTGAGCATGTTCTGCCCATGCGTAAACCCACCATGCCAGTTGGTGGCGCTAGGCTGTGTACATCATTCAGAAAGGGAAACTGGAAGTCACGGAGATCTAAATTCAGATCAAAGCAGCGTTTGCTTATCATTTCTACCGCACTCCCACTCATCACTGTCAGCTCCCAGTGAGCCTTTTACTGTTGAAAAGATGTTTTTAAAAAAAAAAAAATCTATGCCCACCTCTTTAGACATTTAAAACTGGTTCAAAAGTAAGTTTATTTTTTTTAAATTGTGTATTTGTAGATGATTAAACGTTGACACAAACTTTTTTTTGTTTTTTTGATTTTAAATAGTGATATTTTTCATCCTCTGCAGTGTGCAAGTTATAGCAGGTCATAATTTTGGAGCCTAACTAGCAAACCACATTCGTATATCATGTAAAAGCCGTGAATGCAAATCTGTGTGGAAAAACTGTCTAATCTCCAATCAAATACGTGGTGGAAAAAAAACTTTCACTTTTAAACCCGTTTAAAAAAATTTTAACTTGAAATATCGTTCTGGCTATAGAAAAACAGAATTACAACACCATCACAAGTTGCATACTTAGTCAAAATAAGGGTTTCCAGAGAACAATAAAACTACATGTGATACAAGATATAATAAATTTAAGAATTTAAATGCAACATGAACAGTGTCCTTTAAATAAAATTACCATGAACAAAAAATAACAGTAAGTAATAGGAGTAACTGAAATTAAATGGGGCTTGTTAATTCTTTTTTTCTCAAACACCCCCACTTTTTTCATAAAATTACCTGTGCAATACATGGGTCAAAGCTTGGAATCAAACTTTAACACAAATGGTCAAAAATAATCAATAAATGAATTCAATGCAGCATCTCTACATACATTCCACTATAGCCAAAATGATGTACACCAATTAAATATTTGAATTCAATATTGAATCGTATGCACATTGTGCTTAATTTGCCTCAATAATCATCATCACTAACCAATCACAAGGTGTTTATAAGTAATGTTGTACATTACACCTTTTAAATGTGAAGCCACACAAGTTGTAAATTTACCTTTTGACTTTGTTCCTCTGGGCGTAGGAATAACTTTCATGTTGTGGACAATTGTTAATAAAATAAGAAATATCGTCACTTAGAAAAGGGTGAAATTTTTAAGCATTACAGTGTGAAATACATAATTAAGGGTGAACATATGTCACGTTTCTAACATAGTATTGTACTTTATCACAAGCAACGTTTTAGACCTCTTGTTTGCACCTTTATAACATTTTCACACACACCTAGCTCCCTCACTTCCTGTTTCTGTATTTCTGATGTGGAATGACCTAAAAATGAAATGTAGGCTACACCAACAAGCCATTGTAAAACCAATCTCACTAATAACCAAACATCACACAGAAACATGCGTTGAAAATAGTCTGGCTTCATGTTTTATCGTTTGGCTCCATCAACATTAGCATGCTAGGTTGCTAATGCTACAAGCTAGCAGGACAGAATGAGCCTTTACTGTATCCTGAGCAGCATAAAATAAAACATAGTGGTCATTTCTGGCTTTTTTTTTAAGGAACTATAGTAGTACAAGTACTTACAAAGTGTGTCGTCATCATCAAGCCTCACATTACGTCTCCTTATTCACTCTGCAGCTTCCGATGTGATGTTGTCCTCCTTGTGCAGCATTTGATTCAAAGGTCGAGGCACAAAGTCTTTGTGTATGTGCATTACAATAGTCTGTATCATTTATTTTATAAAATCTATACATTAATTGTATAAATTGCTTCCCAAATGACCGTAAAGCTGCTGTCGCATGTCAGGTGCTGACGGTACGGGACATACTGAGTTGTCTTGTGTCATTGACTCCCGGCGAGGCCAGATGGCCAACCATCAGCTCAGTGTGTACCCTCCTTCAGACCTGTTACACTTCAGCTGCTGATTGTTCTGGGAGGTTTGAGGTGGAGGGGCTGAAGAGAGAAGCTTTATTTAAGTCTGGCACAACTGCAACATTTGGTGACAGAAAAATTCTTCGTAACACCTTTAAGTTAAAGGGTTCAACAAAAATACTGCATTAACCATTCAGGCAGGGGTGGGCAACAGTGCGCCATGAAGGTCCAAGATGGGGTTGGTTTTCCTTACAACGGATGACCTAAGCAGGCCGTTTTAATGAGAGCTCCTCATCACAGACATACTTGGGGATATGTTGAACAAGAATATTATCAAATGCTTTTTAATTGAATATTTTAAATGTGTGTTTACATAGGCCTTAATGAGGATATGATTTTTAGTATAATTATGAACTAATTATTAAAAAAAAGCTGGAACGACACATTTTTGTATTTAACTAATGAAAAATAAGAAACGATCAGAGTCTCTGAGCACTGTAAATAAAAATTGGCAATGTTCGCTGTGGATATCTGCCACTTCATGGACCCCGAGCCGCATGGCACTGATTCCCAGTTTTCAAGTCCTGATCTGTTCCTCCATGAGAGTGACCAATGAAGAAACAATAATAGCCACTCGGCTTTCACTGTGCCACATCTTTTTTGTGACCAGCGGGGCTAGCCTAGCTGTAGTTATGGAACCTAGCTGTCTATCATTGTATAAATCCCGGCCAGGATCGGATAATCAGATGTGATTGGCCTGACTGAAAATCTTAAATTAGTTTCAATGGTAATGGAGCTAGGCTGATCTGCAAGAGCAAATTTAATATGAGTGCTCTGATTCATCTGGCTCGCAGGTTAGTGATTTGGTGCTATATAAATAAAACTGACTTGACTTGTCTTCAACAGTGATCTACCCATTATGTGAATGACAACTGGACAGAAATCGTTTTAATTCTCTGAACAATTTGTTCTGTAAAAATATAAAGCTTGACCTGAGGGTGTGGCTCCAGAAGAACAGTGTTTTGTGACTGTGCGATGGGCAGTTTCAAGGATCTCAGATTCAGCATGTTGGGATTAGGTTTGCCTTGTCAGACATGGGAGATTCAATCATAACGTGTCCAACTATCATACATTGGGTGAGACGCAGGATACACACTTGAATGTTCACCCATGTATGATTGAGGTAACGCATACAGACAGACATGTCTGTATGACAGACAGTCAATCTTGTGGTCAAGAACTCTGCAAATAGTCCAATCTGCATCTCATTGAGCTGTGGGAGGAATTCTGTCTATTCGGAAAGAATCCATGCACACACGGACAGAGTATGCAAACTCCATGTAAATCCCAGAACCATCTTCCTTCAAGGTAACATTGCTAACCACTTGCACCACTGTTTCAATTTATTCATTTTATATAGCGCCAAATCGCAACACAAGTCACCCCAAGGCACTTCAAAGAGCAGGTCCAACATTAGCGGACCCAGCTCAGTTGGGTGACCACCTGCTCTGGCCACCACAACAGCAACAAGCAGTTGAAATTTAAAATGACATAAATGATACAAATTACAATTCATGCAATAAACAGTAAAAAATAAAATGCAATAAGCAATTAAAATTTTAACGATTCACATCAGAAAAAAAACATGATACAAAAAAAGAAGTGAAAATGAAAAATTCCATGTCAATTATAAGACCGAGAAAGCGGATGAGTCTTTAACCTATTCCACCCTTTCACTTTGTGACAGATTTTAATTCACATTTCTGGATCATTTTTAGTTTTCCCTAATGCTGTGTGTCAGAACTTGGGCTGCAGCTTATGATTATTTTTGTAATTGATTATTCTGTTTATTTTTTTTCAATTACTTGAGCATTTAAAAAAAAATTATATTATGATTATTGTTGCATTGATCAATTATCAATTGGTCAATTGGTTAATTTACCAGTAAATCATAACTAAGATGATGTCATCAATTGTCTTGTTTTGTCCACAACCAAAAGATATTCAACTTTCTGTTAGAGAGGAGAAAAGAGACTAGTAAAGACACGAGAAAATATTCACATTTAAGAAGTTGAAATCAGAGAATTTGGAAAAAAAAGACTCGATGATTATTTGATTACCAAAATACTTGGTGATTAATTTAATTGACTAATTGTTGCGGCTTTAATCTGCACAACTGAATTTTGCATCTAGATAGTCTTGTGAGATGGAGTTCGAAGGGTAGGATGTCACAATTTTTGGTCTTTTGCCTTCTGCCTTGCCTTTGGTCCTTTGCCCACCAAGCTGTAAAAATGGGTACTGGCTTTGGCTGGGGAAGTAAATGTGAGGCATCATTGTAAAGTGCTTTTAGCATCTGCTAGATGGAAAAGTGCTATAGAAGCTTAAGTCGTGCTCAATGACCCCGTAGGTGTTGGCATTCATCGGTGTCTCCTCTTGATTGATCATCAAATACAGTCAAGTAGGTCACGAAAGACTGCAAGTTATATTTGTAGTCTCGACTGTCCCTCGGCCAGTTCACTGCAGGGGTGTGATTGCTGAGTATCATTTACTGACCATCTTAACAAAGGCATTTTTTTTTTGTCTAAATCATTCAATTTGCTTTGACAGTATGTTAGTATCTTGATTAAGGGTAGCAAGAGTGACTGTTTCTACCCAAGGCAGATTGGTACTTACGACCTCCATGAGTTCCATGTATAAATAAAGATCTACCACACACACACACACACACACAATCTACAGAAACCACATGTGCAACAAAGTAATTTCTTCCCAAAACAAAGTGAATGTCAGTGGATTTGCTGAGATCTCGACTTTTACTACCCTGCGTCTGGCCATAGTGCTTATTTGTAGAGGACCATGCCTGCTTCCTCCCACTTTGTAATCTGTCCCAAATGAATTTCCTACAGAGTGCATTAAAAGTAGCACAGAGGGTCGAATGCTTTAAGATGGGACAAAAAATAATGGGTACAGTGGCCGTATATCATTACATTCAGCTTTGATCAACATCTCTGTCATTTTCCAGGTTGGTTTGATGGTAATGTGATTTGCCAGGCTCTGCCAAATCTGCACTCTAGTTTTGATCCCAATCCATTTTTGAGATGGAGAGTGCTGCTTGACGTATTTGTAACTTTCCATTTGTTTTTCCTGTAAGGATTTTTCCCCATTGATGTTTAAGCTCCATTAAGTGGAATTAGCAGTAGGAGCTTCAAGCAGTCAATTCAAGAAGTCTTCAAGTAATCCAGAAGATGGTTTAGTTCTAGGATAAGAAAAATTGATCATACCCATGCTAGCTATTTTTCAATGGTTTCCTGCCCATGTGAGGGCAGACTTTAATGTTTTGCCAACATATAAAAAACTGAGTGGATATGCTCCTCCTTATCTTTCTGAAATTTAGCTGTATGTGCCCCTATGTGCCCTGTGGTTAGTGTTGCCAGAAACAAGCAACCACATCTGTAGAAACAAACCCAAAATAATCTACTTCACTCTCCTAAAGATGTGCAAATAACCAGGTACATTTTGAAACTAACCCCCCCCCCAAAAAATTTTTTTTACAAGAAATCCTTACAAAGTACTTTCTGAAATAATTACTGTCAAAATCACCAAAAATAAGCAAACTGGCAACCTTCTCAGGACACTGGCCTGCTGAGTGTTTCTAGGTTGACATAGAAGTCAACAGGCTGTAGTGTTTGCCTATTGGGTTCCAGTTCAGTCCAGATCTTAAAACTAATCTTTTCAACAGTATTTTCAACAAATTGGTTTTAATTTAATTCTTTTTCAACATAGTTTGTGATTTATCTTGTTCTTATACTAAAGCTGCTGGTTTTTGAACGTTGAGTTCATGTTTGTTGTGTGTTGACCTTGTGCATTTTAGATTTCTGTTTTTGTTAACTTGTAAAGAACTTTGATCATGTTCTTGAAAGGGTTTTATCAATAAAATTTGATTGATTGACCATTTAGGAAGGCCTGTAGACCATTGGGCCACGATGTGTCCACACTGTTCTTAAAATAACTATTCAACATGCCACTGTTCAGCTTTCAGCACAAACAATCTGACAGATTGAACTGATATTAGTAGTAGTAGTAATGGAAATTTTTGAATTACAAGAACTCACCATTGAAACTATCCTGGCTACTTTTCCAGTAGAAAATCATCATTACCTCGCCCCCGGAGGGGAATGCGAGGTATTGTGATCACCTGTCTGTCTGTGTGTGTGTGTGTGTGTGTGTGTGTGTCCGTTTGTTCGCTTTGGAAAAATCAATGTAGTATGCATGCCAGGCAGCTAGGTGGTAGTGTGAAACACTGCCACACAATACCACGAAGTCCGCGCGCCTGCGTAGAACCTTCCTTCTACTTCTCTCCCTAGTAGTGCGAAATGGAAAACCAAAACATGGCTAAGAAGTGAACAAAACCTGACCATTTTGTCTGGACAGACGAGGAGGTGGAGTTATTGCTCCAAACAACGTTACAGTATAAAGCCACAAACATCCGACGGATGGAAATAATCCGACATATTCATTATTTTCCTGTACTTGCGCATGCCTGTGAC
>OMMV01232152.1:0-13677 GCA_900302635.1 Chatrabus melanurus | reverse complement strand
CAAGCATTCAACATAGTCAAAACTATTCCATTTATAATCCTATTAGCTCAACCAGTAATTTGCATCACTTTTTACCAAAATTGGAGCAACTTTAACTTTTGACCCCTGTACAAACTGAAATTGACCTTTGTCACCATTTTTGCTGTTTTTGCCCCATAACTCCATAACATTCCGTCACAGATAGTCCAAACTGTACCTTTTTAGAATCGTTATGATCAGGCGAATAATATGGTATGTTTCAATATGATTGAAGGATTTTACATTTGTCCGGATGCCATCTTGGATTTTTGAATGGCTGACGGGGTTTTCTGAAAGAGTCAATTCTGGACATTGTTCATGCCAAATTTGGTGCTTGCGTCACAAAGTGAACGATTCGGGCAAAAAATGCACTTAGCTGCCCCACTATAGCACTTTGGGGGAATCTGTGGAAATAGAAAGCTATAAAGTGTCACCAACCAGACAGAGTAATCAAAATCAACTTTGCAATTGATGCAGTTCCACAATCACCCCACAAACTGTGTCTATCTGTAGCTGTAGTTGCAGTAATTAAAACAAAAAAAATGTCTGTCTATCTGCTTGGTTGCAGTGCTCCAGAAGAAGCGATTGAGGAGGAAGGCAGATTGGAGTCATGCTGGAGGTCCTATAGATATCTTGAAAGCCTGTCAGGGGATCACAGCAGGAAAAGGTGTGACTCTTTAATTTTAGAACAACGCTGACATTTGCCAGTCCTCTATTCAGTGCACATCAATCTTTGCACATGTATGTTAGTGTTGCTCGTCAAAGTGTTACCTCTTATTTCATCGTAGTTGACCTGTCCACATGGGAGCAGAAGATTCAGAGAGATTCTGTTGCTGAGCGACCGGATGGTGATTGGGCTGATGAAGGGGCGGAGTCGGTACTGATGGAGCATCAAAGTGATAGTGCTATGGAGATGAGCAGCCCATCCCAGGAGCTCTATAAAGATGGAGTTCTCACTTTGGGCTGCATAGGTACACATCTGTCTTCAAAGAGAAATTAAGTCCTTAGGCAGATTAATTAAGTATAAGACTGAAGATAATTAAAGAATCCTCCACCCCCATTTATTATTAGGAAACCAGGCAAGGTGCAAGATTAGAGTCCCACACAAGGCTGGGTGTCCCTAGGTGCACCACAGGCAACCTATAAATTATGTTTTGCAAAGGACAAAAAAAAGAGAAAAGGTCCTGGCCTCAGACTATGGCAGCATCAAATTTAATTAGATGTTGTTTTGGCCAAAAATGAAATGTAAAAAAAAAAACAACATTAGAAAGGCTTAGAGCACTAATCTTTGTTGAGTTTGACTTCAGCCTGTGGAACTGAATATTATTGAATATAATTAAATGCACAAGATGGCAGTAATGCAGCACCACAATGCCATCTGCCTGAACACAAAAGCAGCCTCACTGAGCCCACACACTTGTACTACACACACACACACGAGTCGAATATGGATGGACCGTTGCGAGTGTGGTGGAATATGTGATTGTATCAGCCCATCCTTCAAAGTGAATTCAGGTTGCGTGTGGAAGAAATTTGTTGCAGTGGGAGAGTGTGCTGTAGTCAGCGGCTGAGCAGTTTGGCAGAAGTGCCTAAAAGTATTTGTTTGTGATAGAAAACACAAACAGGACAGTCATGTTCGGATGTGATCACTCCCTCAGCAATTGGATAATTGCTACAGTATGTGTTATAGCAATAGCAAGAAGGAACGTGCTGAATGAGTGACGGTTATGAGAGTTTGTGAAAAACAAATACTTAAAATGATTAAAGCTCCCAAACTGACTTAATTTATACGAGCCTCCCTCTATTCTCTCTGTGCTGCTCTGTGTATTTACACAGTTTAATTACTGTCAAATTTACAGTTTTGTTGGTCTCAGTTGTATCGTGTTCTGCTCCAGCTGTTTGATGATGGAAAAGGACAAAATCATGAAAAATAAGGATTAGGTCATATCTTATAAAAATGACACTGATCGCAGAGAATTTGTTGTTTGTATAAACGGATTTAATGGTTTATTATTGCATTGTTCAATATAATATCAACAGATAAATACAAGCTAATCACAACAGTGGCACTGTGTGATCAATCCGCAATATTAATATACAACTTTATTGATCAGGGAGAGCGAATAGCACATTTAGCAAATACATGTATCAATCTGTGTTGTCCACATTTTGGCTAAGTTGTTGACACTACCTAAGATTGAAAGTAAATGTATTGGGGAGAAAAAAGGAATGTGGCCTTACTGCAGAGGTATAATGCAGAGTTGGGCTGGATCATTGTTGTTGTATAACTAGGCCCAGAAATAATTTAAAGAACATTGTGGATTAATCTGTCTGTGGTTTGACAGGTTAGAGCAGTGGTGCCCAACCCTGGTCCTCGGGGACCCCTATCCTGCATGTTTTCCATCTCTCCCTGCTCTGCCAAAGGCTGATGAGCTCATTCAGGTGTCTGTTAGCTCTTGATTGGCTGAGCACACCTGAATGAGCTCATCAGCCTTTGGCAGAGCAGGGAGAGATGGAAAACATGCAGGATAGAGGTCCCCGAGGACCAGGGTTGGGCACCACTGGGTTAGAGGTTCAGGCTGTTCAGACACTTTGAAAAAAAATTTCATTGTAGGACTTTAGTCCACTCTGTCCTCCATCTAAATGTTTGGTTTTTCTGTATTCAGTAGATATCAATCAGAAATTTGAAAAAGAAAAAGGACTATAGTGTGCTTTGAGACATGACACACCTCAGTATTTAGTAATGTAGTTTACAGTTGAGCATGGCCACTGGTTCGGCTTACATCAGAGTTCTTAAATTTATTCAATCCATCCAGCTGTTTATGACTTCAGGCTCTGATCTTAAACAGCTTGTCCCCCCCCCTCTAGGTTTTCCAAATGTTGGTAAATCTTCTGTGATAAACAGCCTGGTGGGGAGGAAGGTTGTGAGTGTGTCTCGAACCCCAGGCCACACCAAATACTTCCAGACCTACTACCTCACTCCAACCGTCAAACTCTGTGACTGTCCTGGACTGGTCTTCCCTTCCCATGTCAACAAAGAGCTACAGGTATAAGCTTGCGTACATCCGTCCCGTTTACTTTTCTGTCTAATCTGAAGAGACTTAAGACTTTCTACGTCGATAGGTTAGCAGTTATTATTAATCAGACTTATTTTCATTCAAAAGCTCTGCATTAATTCCAGGATTGCTTTTTTATGGCTGCGCCACTTTTCAAACAATTTTTAATATTATTGTGGCTTTTTCCTTCATTTTTTGACCTGTATTTTATTTTTGTTATGCATTTATTTTCAGTGTTCTCCCTTCCTTTACCATCATCTTTTGTTTTATCTAGATTCTGGCAGGAATCTACCCAGTGTCTCAGCTGCAGGAGCCCTACAGCTCAGTAGGTTATCTTTGTGAGAGGACCCCCTTCCTTTCTGTACTGAAGCTCAAACATCCCAGCTTGCAGGAGAACGAACCCAAGCACGTCCATCAAGACTCCGAGACGATCGAGTGGACTGCCTGGGATGTGTGCGAGGGTGAGCCAGGTTTCCATGGCATCAAGTGTATTGACTTATCTTCTAAATTTTTACCTACAAAATGTCAGAATCTTTAACATTCACGAGTAAAAACCTATTTTTATTCACTTTTACTATTTAATTAAGATGCCAATATACTTTAGAAAAAACCTAAGACAAAAGAACAAGTTGCTGAACACTGTGTGCAGTGTGGTACATAAAGATTCATTCCTATAGCGCCAGGTGTGTTTAATTTTCACGATATAGTGTGATGTGTGTCCAAATTGGTCGCTGTAGTACTTTTTCAGAATCCTTTGCTGAGGTGGGCTTGTTTCTTTGCTAAAATCAGAGTTACTCACCAGTGTGAATAAACTTGATTTGCCACATCACAAAGTGTAACTGGCTAATCACAGCCTGTTATGACCAGGAAGGCTCAACCAGGTCAGTAGGCGGAGCTTGAGGCCAGGTTCATTGGCTTACGTATGACAAATCATAGCTCATGCTCAATCATAATGTTTGTTTGTTTGTTTTTAAAAGAGGGAACAGGATGTGCATTCAAGCCTTTTTCAGTTTACTGAACCATTTTTGTGAAAATTCTTTACAACACAAAATTATTTGTAACTGAATATTTTGATGTCTTAAAATAGCCGATTTCTTTTTGTCACTCCATGTCAGACTAGTCACGATCGATTCGCCTCTTGACAACAACTTGTGGTGCTGGAAATGGCTCACTAAGCCATTGCTGCTGTTGCGATCTTGGACGGAGTCTACAGACAGAGAGACAACCTGGCAGTGGCTTTACAAAGAAACAGTAGAGTTAATAAAATACAAGTTTAGCGACTGTCATGAAACGTGTTTTTGTTTGCGTGTTTGCTGGCAAACATTTGCTCCAGGAGTAGCTGAGGTAAAGTCAAGCACTGTGTGACGTATCCAGTGGCTTTTTTTGTTTTTGTTTGTTTGTTAGTTTTGACCAGTCGCAACTAGCAGGACGGAGCAGAAGTAGACACAGGAAAAGTCATAGTTTGGATTGGGGGGGTCAAATACACAAAAAACACAGCTGGAACTTTAATCAATGCTGCAGTCCTTTAAAGATGATTTTTTTAATCCCCGCCTCCGCGTTAGCAGAAAGGGGGATATTGACGTCCATCTGTTTGTCCGGTGTTAACAATTAGAACTCACAAGTTCCCATTAGCCTAGCTTTATGAAACTTGGCAGGTGAATACTTCTGTGTGTATCCTGAACTGAGTTTGACATTTTTGGGGGGAAAAAAATTTTTCAAATTTTCCTGGATTTCTGGATCCAGACTTCTGGACTTAGTCCCTGAAGCCTTTTTGCTATATAACGCAAAGTCACTCATTTATTTTCAGGTTCCCATTGGTTTAGCCTTTTGAAGGTTTGCAAGTGAATGTTTCTGGGTGTATCCTGAACTGAGTTTGAAATTTGTTTAAAAATATATATATATATAAATTGTCTTGGATTTCTGGATCCAGGCTTCTGGTCTTAGTCTCTGAAGTCTGTTTGCTGTGTAGTGCAAATTCACTGATTTATTTTCAGGTTATCATTGGTGTGGCTTTATGAAACGTGGCAGGTGAATACTTCTGGGTGTATCCTGAACTGAGTTTGACATTTGTGAAAAAAAAATTAACATTTTCCTGGATTTCTGGATCTAGACTTTTGGACTTGGTCTCTGAAGCCTGTTTGCTGGGTAGCACAAAGTCACATTTATTTTCAGGTTCTCATTGGTCTAGAACAAAGGAGGTGGGGGATGTTCCCATCTCTGATGGGTTTTTGTTACTTTTTGTAAAGCATAATGGCATCTTTTGACACACTAACATCCTTTCTTTTTCATCCCTCAGCATGGGCAGAAAAAAGAGGATATAAAACAGCAAAAGCAGCGCGCAACGATGTTTACCGCGCAGCTAACAGTCTCCTGAGGCTGGCCATTGATGGCAGATTGTGTCTGTGTCTCAGACCACCTGGCTACAGCTGCCTGAGAGGTAACACAGCACACTGCTACCTCTGATCGTTGTTTTAGCTAAAAGTGAATTTAAAATAAGTATGGGATAGAAGAACATGATGTTTATCATTTATGATCTACAGAACACTGGGAAAATCATTCAGACTTGCCAGAAATTATGGCTCTTCAAGGAAGAATAGAGGGAGAAGGGACAGGAGAGGAGGAGGAGGAGGAGGAGGACGGAGAGTCCAGCACTGAACCAGATGAGGAGAGAGACAGGGACGCAGATGATGACGATGATGGAGATGGCGATGATGAAGATGAGGGATGCGGACATCACAGACAGAAGGGCGACACGCCTCCTGGCTTCACTCTTAACATGTACAGCGTCCTTCCTGAAAACGAGTGCGACTGATACGAGACAAAACGATCGAGCATGTGCTTCCTCTTGCCTTCGTTCCTCGTCTATTCCAGCACTTTCAATCTTTTTTCTCTCTGAAGTCAGCATTCCTGCTCATTTCTCCTCACCACTCCTCCTGCACATTAACATCAAACTCCTCTGTCATTCATTCCTGTCCTCTGAGTGCATTCCTGCACTCTTTGCTGTGCCTCTGCTCTGCCTTTTCATCCATTAAGCTTTGTTCTTCTTGTGTTGCTGCTCTCGGAATGACTTTGGTCCTTTTCTTGTATGTGGACTTTGAGCATAAATGAACAAATGTCCTTGGTCTGTTATAATGATGTTCAGTCTGTTTATCGATATGTGACCTCGCAGCTGAGATGCCAAAGATCAGAAAGGGTTTGATTAAAGAACTGCAGTGCACTGTTCACGGCAGCAGCCGTTTGGCTCTGAGCGACTGGAGAGTTGACAACTTGCACCAGTCTAAATCTTCTTTATAGACCATAGTATGTTATGTTTTTGGTTAAGGGTTGTGGGCTGGTGTGAGAGATTTATTCGATTATATAAAAAAAAAATAGAATGTGTAAATCCAACATTTCATATACGGTCAGGTCCATAAGTAGTTGAACAGTGATAATTGTAGTTTTCTCTCTGTACACCACCACAATGGAGCTGAAATGAAACAATCAAGATGTAGTGTAGCCTTTCAGCTTTTAGGATTATATTAGTAAGATGATGTGAAATTTCAGCTACAGTTTGCCAGAAGGCACATGGGAGATTTGAGCCTAGATTTGGTCTGTTTTCTTGTATAAAAATACTTAGGTTCCACTCCACCATGAAGCTGTGACTGGTGGTGCAACAGACAAAAGTTGCACTATGCACAGTTTCTCCAGTCACAGAAGCCTATAACTCCTTCAGAGTTGTCATAGGTATCTTGGTGGCTTTCCTCACTGGTCTTCTTACACGGTCACTCCAGGTCTCCTCCAGACAGATTTACCATACAGTACCATACTGTTTGTATTTCTTAATGATTGGTGTAAATAAAACCCAAGACATATTCAGTGACTTGGAAATGTTTATGTATCCATCCCCTGACTTGTCTAAAGAAAACTGGCTGTAAAAGTGATGATTTGTATTAAAAATATCCATCATATTTAGTTTGTCCAGCTACTTATGGCCTCTAAAAATGTTGGCACAATGTATACAAATGGCTGTAATTCCTAAATGATTAATGTAATTTTTGTTTTTTAAACTCTTGAACAAAAGCTGAAAGTCTACATGACAAGAACATCTTGATTGTTTCATCTCAACTCCATTGTCGTGGTGGACATAAAATGACAAAAACTGTCACTGTCCAACTACTTATGGACCTGACTGTAGTTTTTTTCATTAACAGAATGCCTGTATAAAGTTTTGACTTGATGGGGGTTTGTTTTTGTTTTTTTTCTCCCCAGTGTGGTTCTACAGTCAACATTTCTCTATTGTTGGGGTTTGGGTGGGAGGAGCACTTGATTCCTGTATTGCTGGTCTACGCTGTCTCAGGAATAAAACTCGTAGTGTTTTAACTACAAAAAATGAACAATACACACTGATGGAGATCTACAGTATTTAATGCAGGATTTGGCTACACTCATTCAGAAAGTTTTTATGCTAATGGCAGTGCAGTGAGTTTGATCCAGCAGTGCAATGCACAGAAAAAGGTTAGCCGCAACAGCTTCCATCTGTCTTATTATAAATAACACTGCAGAGGCCACCTTGGCGCTTTTATATCGGTAATCAGAGTCAATTAATCAGATTCAGAGTATCTGAGTTTAAAAGGCCGTTACGACATCTGAAGCACATATTCCTCACTGTTAAAACGAGTGACCAAGTTTTCTCCTGAAATAACAAAAAGCAGCGTGTGATCTTTTTGCTGTTTCGTCACTCCCTCTGTGATGTGTGACGGCTGGTTGATGTATTTATTGTTGTGTGCTGTTGTACCTCATGCTTGTGCTCACTGAGGGAAATGTGTAATACTTTACACTACAGACATGCAGTCATTTCTACCACTGGGTACAAAAAGCGTTTCTCTCTGCTATGCCATTCGAAATAGAACAGATGTATGGTTTGTTTGATGGTTTTTGGAAATATTCTGACAGTTTCTGGAGAGTGTAGTTTGAGTGTGAAGGCTTGAGGTGTGTTCAGGCTATTTACTGCATTCCTCTTTTCATTCCTGTGTCAAACTGGACTGCTTTCTGCAATAAAACCAACTTCCTCCTCACCACGGTTTTATTAGTCACTTTTTTAAAGACTAGGTAATAGTATCTGTGGACATGAAGACAGTAAGGGCTAACCCAATCTGACATTTGACCCCAATGACACTGACCTTCACTGAAATGATTGACCTCTGGCTGACTTTGCCAGGGCAATTCTGGAACCTACTTAAGTGCCACATTTGGTCCAAATTGGGTTGAAAATCTAATTTCTTAACCTTGACCTTTGCCAAACTGAATTTTTAAGGGCAAATTCAGGGTCAACCTTCATTGACATATGTTTGGCAGAAATCAGCAAAAGGACCTGGTAGGAGGAGGTCAACAAACAAGCAGGCAGACATTACCTTGGCCCAATGATCAACGTTTAGCAAATTTGGCCTTGCTGGGCAATCCTGGAGCCCATCTCCATATATGTGCCAAGTTTGGTGCAAATTGGAGTTAAACATTTAAATTTTGACCTTTGACCTCAATGACCTTGGCCCCAATGAAGGACATTTTATAAATTTGATCACACATGGGCAAGTCCAGCACCCACCTACATATGTCTGCCAAGTTTGATGCAAGTTGGAGAGAAAAATCAAGATTTGGACCCCAATGACTTTGACCTTTGCAGAAACAAACCATTTATGGGCAATTCCAGAGTTGACCTTCATCTGCATACCAAGTTTGGTGGAAATGGGACAAAGGACCTGGCATAGGTGGACAGACGGACAAGCATTTTTCAAATTATACTATATACAGTATTTGTTGATATGAATATTGTCAGGGAAACATTTTTTTCTAAAGCAATTCTACAATTATTCCCAGTAAAGTTAAAACCCATGCTCATAATTAAATCAACAACAGATGGTGGATTATTTCTTCATTATTTTCCTTTGAAATGTTTTGACAACATTTTAGAGGGGTGTAATAAATGTGGACAGCTTGGGCTTGTCTGAATGAGCATTGTCACATTAATTCTAATTTATCCCACTTGAACACCAAATTGACTTGGATATAAATGTGTTCTTGTGAAAATAGAAGTGCTCTGTCATTAAATTTATCTCTTAATTAGATAAGGGACTTTGTTTTTACTACCAAAGATGACTAATTGCTAAGATACATTTTATTGCCACAAATGATTAGCTGCATGTACTCAGATCTAATTACAATTCTCCAAAACTCATTAACTGGTAAATGTCCATATGGGCAATATGTGAAGCAGATATTGTGAAATAAAATTTAGACATAAATTCTGAATAATGTATTTGGCTGTTTTAAGTCTGAAATAATTCACATTTGGAGATTGTGTGTTATTAGCTCTGTGATTAGCGTTTTCACCCAGTGCATTGTGGGATAGATTCCAGGGCTTCATTAGCCTTCATAAGAAGTCGAGAAGGGGATGGATGTGTGTTGGAAATGATTGGTTTTTGTTTGTTTGTTTTGCGGTTTCTAATGATTTTCATACATGTTTTCAAGCATATTCTTGAAATTCATGTGCAAATTGTCTAAATGCTGTTTTTCAGTATATTGGAAGAGATTGTAAAAGAAGTCACACATGACGTTGATCCAATCATCATACTATAATTCCAGCAACGTTTGTCGGCTTTTCTGTTTGTTCCCCTCTTGGTGTGAATTCCACCAAACTTGGTATGAGGATGACGGTTAACTCCAGAATTGCCCTTAAAGGGTTTGTTTTCACAATGGTCAAGCTCATTGGGGGCAAAGGTCAAACAAAAATTATCCACTCCGATGTCCACAAACTTGGCACACATATGGAGGTGGGTTCCAGAATTGCCCAGCAAGGTCAAATTTAAGGTCAATCCTTGAGGCCAAGGTCATGTCTGCCTGTCTGTTTGTTGACCTCACAGGTCCTTTTGCTCATTTATACCAAACTTGGTATGTTAATGAAGGTTGACCCGATAATTACCCTTAAATAATTGTTTTAGACAAATATCAAGGTCAAGGAATTTGATTTTCAACCTGATTTAGACCAGATGTGGCACACAGTTAGATTGATTCCAGAATTAACCCTGGCAAGGTCAGGCAGAGGTCAATCATTTCAGTGAAGGTCAAGGTCATTGGGGTCAAATGTCAGATTGCCGTAGCCCTTACTGTCTTCATGCCAACAGGTTCTATTCCCTTGTCAGAGTAAATCTGAGTTGATATTATCTCATTATGTTTGCTGTGAGTGAGCTGACATGATGATAATCAACACTGACGGCCGTCATAATTGTTATTTACAGGATAGATGTGAGTAGAAATACCCTCATTGTGGATAATTTCGACTGAGATGCTATGTGCCTACTAGGTGGGGGAATTTTTTTTACAACCCCAAATCGGAAGAAGTGCAGGAAAATGCAAAAAAAAAAAAAAAAAACCCACAGTGATCCTTTTATTTGCTTTGACTTCTATTTCACTGCAGACAGTACAAACCCAAGATATTTCATGTTTTCTGTTGTCAATTTCATTTTGTTTGTTAATGTACATGCATTCCTGCATTTAAGGGCTGCAACACATTCCAAAAAAAGTAGGGATGGGGCAATTTATTTTAAATATAAGGATAAGGATGCTGGAGTGGAGTAGAGAAGGATTATAAAACAGGAAAACAGATCAAATCTAGGCTTGGATTTCCTATGTGCTTTCGGGCAAACTGCAGCTGAAATTTCGCATGTTCTTTTAAAGAAAATCCTCCTCTATACCACTTCATCATGAAGCTGTATAACTGGTGATGCAACAGACAAAAGTTGCACTATGTACAGTTTCTCCAACCGCAACCACAGAAGCCTAAAGTCCTTCAGAGTTGTCTGGGTGTCTTCCCTCACTAGTCTTCCAGCATGGTTACTCATTTTTGAAAACTGCCTGTTGCAGGCCTTAAATGAAGGAATCACTGTATATTAAGAAAAGAAATGAAGTTGACCACACAAAACATGAAATATCTTGGGTTCATACTGTCTGCAGTGAAATGGAAGTCAAAGGAAATGTAAGGATTACTGTGTTTTTTCCATATCATCCCAACTTGTTCTGATTTGGGGTTGTACTAAATTTTGCTAACCTCAGATGACGGACACGAGGAATCATCTGTAATTGTTTGTGATTAACAGCTACAGCCATGAGTTGCTTCCCCAGCTTGAGCTCTGACTGTGTTGTGGCACTGAAACATGTATGGCAGTAATTACAGCCAGACAAAATCCCCTCATTTACTGGTACAGTGACACCATAAATTCAAAATGGTTAATTAATTTCGGTACATAAAACGTGTTTGCTGCCAGTATCGGTCACACCAATAATGCCCATGTGGCTCAGATTAAATTTTTATTTTTCTCGTTGGAAAACTTTCCCATGATGTAATCAGGTAGTTGTGAGGGTAAGCGTTCTCTTTCTGCCTTCCTCTCACTCTCTTATTTGCCCCGTTCCTGCTCCATGTGTGACCCCAGTTAACACGCGGGTGAGAGCCGCCATAACCGATTGGTTTCACGTGAGAGCCGGAGAATAAGCAGAGCAGAAAAATTCATTAGTGCCTTGAGGCCTGCACTCGCACACCGTTCCAGGTGACGCACAGTTAGGAAAACCCTGCAGAATGAGAGAGAACAACAATAAGCACAAGTGTGGACAATAAAATGTCCCCGTGTGTTCATGGAAACAACCGAACTAGCCTCATTATGGTAAACGATGGCTCTCCACCTGCGTGGTCGCTACATGGTTATCAAAGCCAGCGTGATTCTTTTCTGCAGCACCGAGCTGATTGTGCACCGCGGTGTTAATAGTGTGTATGTGCAGTATGTGATACATGATATCACAACCGAGCTCAGTTCCATCACACTTTGGAAAAGTAGTGGGTAACAAACTGTCATGAGTTTGGACTCTGTCACATATACTCCTCCTCTCGCTCACTCCTTCACAGACGAGGCCCCACGCAGTCGCTCACAAGCAGCTTTCGTATCTGTCGCTGAATACGTGTTAGCACAGACCACACACGCGCACACACGTGCGCTGATTTGCAGCTCGGGCAGTTGTCTCCTCCAGTTAGCACCCTGGTGCTTGAGGCCTGCAGACTGGATGTCCTTGTCTTCTCCCTCTCTTCTTGGTTTAGTCTGTTGAGGAACAAAACAGAAAATATATTTGGAGAAATTAAAGAAGATAAACGTTAGTGGGCAAAGTGCTGTTACATCTGTGTGTAAGACACCTAACGAAGTAGAAGTTTGACCTATACAGGCCCTGAGGCGCATTTGTGCCGTGCTTATCCTCAGATTCTGAGAGCCTACGACTTCCCTTGGACAGGAACAAGTCCATCCCAGGTTACTTCCCCCAGCCAAAGTCCGTACTTACATGCTCAATGATAGAAGAGCGTCAATTATCACATGTCAAACGCAAAAAAAAAAAAAAGTAGCCAGGGAGGAAAGAGGAGAAAAGTTCAAACTTGAGAGGTATTGTCATTGTCAAGAAATTTATTAATATAATTTAAATAGAAATGTAATTAAGGAAATGCTGAAATCTAGTACCATGTTAGGAGGATTTTAATGAAATAAAATGTAGCTATAGGATAATGTGAACATTGAACAATGGGAAGTTAATGTTGGCAAATTAGATTTTGGACTATGAGGTGATGCTGACAAGCAGCAGCGCAGAAGCAAAAAGGTGCCGTGATGGCCAAAATTGATTTATACACATTGGGGAGAGGGGGTATGGATAGACTGATTAATTAAACACCTGGCTATGGTAACAGTAAGATGTCCTGGCTTCAACACGCGACAAAGACTGTGAAGGATTTGCACACACAGCGAGAGTTCTGTAACGTGTTGTAGAGACACGGAGTTTGTATGCTCGGTTCTTCCTCCCTCTCTTCTTTGTTGTTTTCAGACTTTGCACTTAATCTTTGTGCGGTCATCTGAAATGACCTTTAACTTGAGCAAGGGCCTTGACAGCGAAGTGACTGCAATTTGTTTCCTCCGAGTGGCCAGATGACCTGTGGATAGGAGGCTGATACCCACTGGGACACAGAACTCAAGGGCTGCACCAGTGTGGAAACTTTATGAGCCTGATCTGTTGTGTTTGGGGAGTCAAGCTGACTTACAGAACTTCTCCCTTAAGCAGACAGAGTTCACATCATGAGGGACAACTAGGTAAAATTTCTTGTATAAGACTCCAGGTTGTACGGCTGTTAAGCAGTGTGGCTTGACCATGATTTTTTTTTTTTAAACCAGATGAATTATATTGTTCTCTTTTCCAGTTGTTTGAGACTAAACATTGCTTTTAGACACAAAAATGAACTTGTACTAACACAATGCTAATTCTGCCAGGCATCTTCCAAATATTCACATATCTGCTGGATAAGTCCTATCCTTCCTGTAGTGTCCTCGTGATCATACAGCTGGACATGTGTGAAGTGTGTGATGAGCTCAGATTGAGGGGGGGGTGTTAGGCGATCCACATGACCCCTCACACAGTTAGGAGTCTCTGGAGACCCTCTCAGCTGTAGCAGCACACTTGTTTCTCCTCTTCCGCATTGGTGGACAAGGAGGAGGAAGAAGAGGGGTCAACACAGACTCTTTTTGGGTTTCGGGTTTCCCCCCCCCCC
>OMMV01232133.1:0-11032 GCA_900302635.1 Chatrabus melanurus | reverse complement strand
TTTAGCCTTAGCCTCTCCTCAGTTGTGAGCACAATCACCCGACCAACTCTACAGTATATTCACTGGCTGTGCGTGCAAAGGTCGGCACATTTCTCGTGTTGTCGCAAGATATTAACAAGCGGAACGCTATCTACATAGCTGAGATTTGCGATAACAATGTGGAGAAAATAAAGAATTTGACCATTTTAACCGTCAAATTTACACTTTTTTTGATTCAGACAACTACTACTATTCAACTTCTACTAAACAAGCACATAGTAAACAAATAATGAATGTTTATGAGTGCAATGCTAAGAATATTTTCATGAGGTGAAAATTTTCTTCCGTTGCACGGATTAAAAACATTCATTATTTGTTTGATATGACACCTAAATAGATCCACGTCATTTGATATGTTACTTAAAATTAGACAGGTTTTTCTTCTCAGAACAGGAATCCGACAGCAGCGGAGCACAGACGGCTCTGGGTCTGCACAGCAGTTGACCGCGCCCCGCAGGCGAGAGCCGCTGAGGACCGAATAATCACCGTGGAAACTTGTCCAATTGTTCAATTCTTCATCTGACAGTGCTTCTACGGCCGCTAAAGATGTTGAACAAATTAGCTTCCTCGGCTCAAGGACGGATTTTTCACGAAAAGGTGGCGGAGACGTGCAATGGGGCAAAACGTATGGAACAAAAATGCACGGTAAATGGAACCAGAATGCACGGTGCGGGACGTCAGTCATGCAATGCGCCAAATAATAATGAATGTCACGTGACGTACAATCTACCAATCAAATGACAAGGATTTATTTAGGTGTCATATAATCTGCAGTAACCCACGGCGTCCTGGGCACATGTTGATAAGCGTACCATTGTCAAGTGATGCTTTTCTGCAGAAGGCTTTTACAAAGCGCACTTCAGTGATTTTTACCTTTTGACTTTTTAACCCCAAAATCAGTAGGCTTCTTTGGGTCACCATGCCTAACACACATACCAAGTTTTGTGACAATCGGGCGGTTGAAAAAGAAGTTATTACGTTCACAAGATTTTTACAAAGTATGCTCCGGTGACCTTGACATTTGACCTTTTGACCCCAAAATCAAGAGGCTTCTTGGGGTCACTATGCCCAATGCATATCTCAAGTTTGGTGACAATCGGGCCTGTAGTACTGAAGTTATCTAACTCAAAATTGAAATGTCGCATGACTGACTCCCCGCACATTGTGAGCTCCAGCTCACTGGCTGCACAGATAAGAGGTTGTTTTTCACAATTAGTGTCCAAATCATCTTGATATAAACCGTGCCTTTAGCCAACAAACAGTTCCTAAAAGTTTGGTTTGAATCTGGGATTTCTAAAGTCGGATGACTCCAACACATCCTGAGGGCTTTTCGGAAGAAGAAATCAATTTAAGTTCAGTGTTGAAAATGTTATCTTTGGGGTATAACAGTGTTTTTGGGGGCAGCGTTCAGCGATGGCCCTCGGTTCTGCTCCGGTGCCTTTTAGTTTGATGTGTTTCTCTCTCTCGCTCCTACCACGTACCTATGGGTTTTCTTTCTGCTCAGCAGAGCGCTGCTGGGATCAAACTGCATAAATGATTTAGAATTTCCTATAGCCCTCGAACTAAACCATTCCTCACGTCCCCACACAACAACCCGCGCTCTCAAAACAACACAACACACTCAAAGGGATTCATGACCACAATACCGACACCGAACATCTACAGGTGCTATTCATGAGGTTCTCACAGAAAAACAGAAAAACACTGTCTCAAAGACCCCGGGGGGGCAAAACGAATGGTCAACCTTACAACCACAATATCTTTGATCTTTCCTCACTGCCCCCAGGAATCATTTCAGGGTTTGTTTACCCAAATTAAAGAAAACAATAACAATGAAATATCTCACGCCCCCTCGGTGATATCTCACCATGCATGTGTAGCTTTGGCTGTGTGTGTTTTGAGTAAGATGTCCTGAACTTAGTGGGCATGATGGCAATCTGCTTTTGACCCCAATGACCTTGACCCAAATGATTGACCTCTGGCTGACCTGGAATCCACCTAAATGTGTGCCACATTTGGTCCAAACTGGGTTGAAAATCAAATTCCTGGAGCTTGACTTTTATTTTTAGTGCAGTTTTAAGGCAACTTTTGGAGAAATCAGTAAAAGGACCTGGGAGGAGTCGTCCAACAAACAGACAGGCAGACATGTTCTTGGCCCCAATGGTTGACCTTTGGCAAATTTCACCTCGCCTGGGCAATTCCAGAACCTCCCCCCCACCCCTCCATATGTGTGTTATGTTTACTGCAAATTGGCATGGGGGGGAAAAAACGTAACTTTTGACCTTTGACCCCAATGACCTTGATCCCGATGATTGACCTTTGGTAAATTTGATGTCGCTTGAACCCATATCTACATATGTGTGCCAAGTTTGGTGGACAACGGAGTGAATATCATCTTTTTAGCCATTGACATTTGCCAAAACAGACCCTTTACAGGCAATTCTGGGGTTGACCATCATCCACATATCAAGTTTGGTGGAAAATGGGCAAAGGACCTGGGAGGAGTCGTAAATTATAGCAGGATACAATGAATTAGTTCATAACTCGACTCGAGGCATAACTTCGGCATGCCTCAAAGTCTATGACAGCCTGATTATAGCTGCATCCACAACACCACGGAACCGCCCCGGGCCCTGGATGGCAACCACCCAGGCAGACAACCGGTCCCATGTTAGGAAATATGGAAAGTGGCAATATCAGAGAATCGGTTAGAAATGGACCTATGGTTACTATTAAACACTAATATGAAGTCATATATGACCTCTCAATTGGTCACATGACCGCTGACCTTTCGAAAGGTCAAACTCAAGGTCATCACTACTTGAATGGTGTATATCTTTGAAATGAATGGTGTTTCACCCATTTTTACTATATAGCATGAATATGTAATTATTTCTCTATCAAACATGGGCGTTGCACTCTCTGGGCGCTCATTCTAGTTTTAATTATTATTGCTTCCTTAGCGTTTTAGCACTTGCATTAATTAATCATCACTGTCGACAATATGTTCCAACCTGCCAATAAATAGTGAGGACTTTACAGTTCAGAGATGTGATTTATTTCTAAAAAAGACAGCTCACATTAAACTTGTCTTTCTACATCTGCTGCACCTCACCATCCTGATAAAAAAAAGTATTTTCCATCTCAGGTGTGAAATTGTTAGTAGCTCCCTCGTTGGAACTATGACGAGAAATGCCACCTGTGTTCTGGATCCTGCTCCCGCTGTCATGGTCAAAGCTTGATCTTTGGCGCCGGCTGCAGTGATAAAGCTCATTAATACCGCTCTGTCCTCAGGCCGTGTTCCTCCATCATTAAAGCTCGCCGCAGCTACACCCATTCTTTAAACTTTATCTGAGAAGAAGGAGAAGAACCTGAAATACACGCTTCTTTCGCAATTGCAGTCCCTCTTCTCCTCTCCATCATATCGGCTCGCTCTCCCCCCCCTTTACAAGTCATACTGCCAACATTCAAAGTTCTGATATTCACCTCCACTCTTTCTACCTTTCTCTCCTTCACCCAACAGCAGCTGGCATAGTTTCCGCCAGTACGCTGGTGGTCAACGGCACTGGTGTCAGTCGTTTTTTTAACACCGACATCAACCAGTCAGGTCAGGTCTGAGAGTGCCGCGTATCGCCGCATTCTTCACACAACGGAACCGCCTTGGGTCCTGGATGGTAACCTCCCAGGCAGACAACAGGTCCATCCCCACCTCACGAAAGCAACCATCTACCTGCTGCAGGCAGGTGAAACGTGGGTGTCACCTCGACCTTCTCCAGTTTCTGGGATCCTCAACACTGAGGCACCTGTGTGTTGGATCACATGACCAGAGAAATGCGCCGCATGGCCAAAATGTCATAGCTGATGTTCCTTCACAATGCAAGTGATACTCCTCATCTGAGTCTCCCAGAATAACCACTTGCTCGACACAAAGTCAACAACGGAAGTCTGAAGTGACTTAGTACCCAAGACAACTAGTCCTCGCCTTATGTCACTGGTTGGCGTCCAAGTATCCTCATGACGTTTCATATGACAGCATACAAAAAGTGCATTGGGGTTACAATAACCATAATAATAAGAGGAATTTCCGCCTTTTTTTTCGGTCAGAAGATCCGCCATCATGTTGTCGGTGACATCGTCACAGTATCCCGGCTGATGAATACATGGGGCATGTACAAATTTTTATGCATTACTTTTTGTACTTTTTACTACAAATTTTTGATATCCCGCTCCATAAGCTCTTTGTGGTAGTTGCAGCAGATAATTGCATATTATCAAAAGAATTGTTCAAATTTTATTGCAAGCATGAAATTTGCCACAAATATTCTATGTAGGTCACTCTTCAAATCTACTCGACTGGCCATTTGAAAATCCAAGATGGCGGCCAAATTTTCCAAGATGGCATCTCGACAAATTTAAAATCCTCCAATCATATTGAAACATGCACCATATTATTTACCTGATCATAAAGATTCAAAAAAGGTATAGTTTGGACTATCTGTGACTGAATGTTCTGGAGTTATGGGGTAAAAACAGCAAAAATGGTGACAAAGGTCAATTTCAGTTTGTACATGGGTCAAAAATTAAAGTTGCTCCAATTTTGGTAAAAAGTGATGCAAATTATTGGTTGAGCTAATAGGATCAATAAATGGAATAGTTTTGACTGTATTGAATGCTTGGTCTCCAAAGTAAAGGTCAAACAAGGTCAGCGTCCATTGGATACTATGACATATGACACATGTTACCCCGTAACGTGATAACTAAGCATAACAGACAGTGCAAACTATTCCATTTAAAAACCACATTAGCTTAACCAGTCCGGTTTAAATTTGTCCGGGCGCCATCTTGGAAAATATGGCCGCCATCTTGGATTTTCAAATGGCCAGTTGGGTTGATTTGAAGAGTGACCTATAGAGAGTATTGATGCCAAATTTTATGCTTGCATCACCATCTGAACGATTCGCTATAGGTGTCTCTCAATCTCAGAGACATGAATATTACTGCCGAGCCATCGACCAATCCATATTTGACTTGGCACAGATTTTATGCTGTACGCACAGCCACAGCTCTCCTCATTTATCCGGGCTCGGGACCGACTGTAATGGTGCACCCCCCGCCCCCAAACCCCACTGGCTGAGTTCTGTCGATCACACTCCGAAACCATCAATTTTATATGATTTCTGTGCCAGTTCTTCTCACAAGATGTATGGATTCATGTTGAAAATACTGTCCTAGCGCCGCGGTGGCGCAGCAGTCTAAGCGTCAAGCTTTATAGCTTGGCGCAGCTGCCCCCGAGGATCGGGGGTTCGATTCCCGGTCTTGCCAGGGCCGAGTATGGCCGGCGCAATGGGAGCGGCAACAATTGGCCTCGCCGCTCCGAGGGAGGGGGGGAGGACTCGGCTGGACGAGCTGTCTGTAAAATGTCCCTGGACGCCCCGGAATCATGGTATGGGGCTAGGCGGGCACGGCTTGGAGAAGGTGTGCCTCGTCATTCTGGCCACCGGGGGGCAGGGGTAGAACGGTGAGTCCATGTTAGAGCAGTTGCTCATTGAGTTTAAACGGGGGGGTTTAATTGACTACTAAATAAAAATACTGTCCTGAAATTCACCGTTTTCTCCACTCGCATCACTTTCTGTCCTCTCACCTGTTTTCCTCTGACAGACAGAAAACACATCGTTTGTCGTCTTTGTGAGAAAATCAGTGAACGACAGTGGTTTAATGGATGTTTTACATTGGAGAAAAGGAGAGGCTGTCAGAAAATGTAGGATGTCAGAATCCTCTCGGCATTTTTCAACCTTGCTGCAGTGCTCCCTGAAGTGAGGAGGGGAAGAAAGAAAAAAAAACTGTCTTCCTCCTGGGAGGGCTCCATCCTTTCTTAGCAAAAGGAGAGAGAGGAATCGCCTGTCTTGAAGAGAACAGAATAGCTGGCTGAAGATCTGTGCCACAGTGCAGCACGTCTGCTGTCATATTTACCAGATAATGGGCACAAATCTGGACCCATTAGTCCAAACCCTAATCGACGGTTTTTATCTCTGCCCACTCACTGAAAACATGATGCGTCTGATAATTAGAAGTTCTCTAATCCCTCTGCAGAAACACACCAACTGAACGGGTGAACATTGCTTCAGGCCTCATTCTGCAGCAGAAGCTGATTTCCAAATGAATGCATGTGAAATTAAATGTTATTTTTTCAGGAAGGGAAAAAAAAAATCAGATGTTAAGTGTCTATATTTGGAACTATTTATCGCCTGAGTGCTGAGGTGAAGACAGAGTCCATCTGTTGGCACAAAGTTGGGAGAGTGATTAACACATAAATGGATTCTTCAGCTGACAGTGCTGGTGTTGTTTTTGGTGAGATGTTTTATCGCCACCCAGTGGATATTCACAGGTAGTGCATACAAGGTATATATATTTTAAAAAATGATATTTGATTACAAGCTGCAAAATTCATTCATGATCTTTTTTGGCATGAAGATAAACTTTTTTTTTTATTGCCAACCTGCATGCAGGAATAATTTTGCAGCCATTTGTCTTCACACCTATTTCAAAAGAAACAGAATGACTATGAGAAAACTCCTTTCTCCTGTTTCTGGCGGGGTCAGCACAGCAGACCTGGTACAGATTTGGCACAAGTTTTACGCAGCTCCAGGTGTACATGGAGAATCAGGCACCGGCGGCCTTGAACCGGGGACCTTTCTGTCGGGAGGCGAGCGTGCGAACCGATTCCTTCACTGATGCATGGAGATGTTTTAAAAACACAATGCAGATATTTTCCTTCTGGTGTTCCGGTTTATTTGAGGCTGCCACAGCAGATTGTTCATCTCCGGTACGGATCTCCCGTTTTCGTGATCCAGATATTGACCTGGCACACATTTCCAAGTTTTCCAGTAGAGCAGGTAGCTCAGTGGATAAGGAGCTGGCCTGCTCATGTGTAGACCTGTCTGTGTCCTTGGACAAGACACTTAACCTGCATTGTCTCAGTCCACCCAGCTGTAAAACGGGTACTGGTTTAACCTGCGATGGACTGGCGACCCGTCCAGGGGGAGTCGTGGACTCTTGTCCGCTTCACGCCACCAGAGATAAGCACCGGCCCGATGGACTTACAAGTTTCCAATACCCTTCCTGTTAAGGGAAGCTTAAGGTGCATGTGGTGATGGTGGGAGGAAACTGGAGTAAAGCAAAGTGTCTTTATGACACAAAGACTGAACGCCATCACTTTAGCCCTGGGGATCAAGTACTCGCATGTTTACCAATAAGAGTCCTGGTCCTCAGAACAGTCCTGGGGAAAATCTTTGATAAGAATTATGTGATTACAATCCCAAAGAGGAAGAAAACGTCTCAGTTGTGTCACATAAAACTGTTGAAGCCATATAATGCACCCGTGTCAGCACTGGCAGAGCAGGACGCCCCGGGATACGGTCTGCACGAAGCCAATGTGCTTTTCAGGGCCTGTGACCAGCATGGACTTCCTGACCTACACGGGGGGGTTGGGCCCATTGGATCAGGGTCCGTGTGCAGATGACTTAAAAATACTGAGACTTTAAGCAATCTGCAGAGTTTACTGTTACATCTGTCATGGATCTGGTTCCAACAAACCAGAATGTGTTTAAGGGTCGCAGGAACTGAGCAAAGGGATCAGGCAGGGTTCTCCCCCAACCAGAGGTTTGAGTCTGTGGGAAGGGCAGGACGTCACATGTGGCTTTGATGATGAAGCGCTTCATATTTGACTCTGTGCTCCACAATGGTTTGCCTCTTCTCAATGTCCTTCCCCTTCATCCAGAGCATTGCTTGGCTTGGGATGTGGCTTTAGTGCATCTGGCAGCTTCTTCTCGGTGCCGCTCTTCATCCACATGAATGATGTGGACAAAGATCCGGCTGGAATCATTTGTTTTACGCAGTGACTACAGAGAATATTCATGGATCTTACAGTAGAAACATTCTGAGGAGCTATGCAACTCGCCATCAACAGTTCATTGGTTCAGTGGTACTTGTTTCAGAACCTTCTGATCCAGCAGCACCTCCTACTATGTGATAATCTCAGTAACCTCTAGTCACCTATCAGCGATTTCACAGCAGCTCACGCTGTTAGAACCAGCGCACACGACGTCTGCTGACCCTCGACACATCGTCACTTAACAATTCCTCAACATCATATCTGGAACAATAGATCACAGCTTTTGGTCCAAACTCACCCAAACCGGTGGGATCAAACAGACCAACAGTTTAACACTTTTTCCTCTTTTTGTCTTTGTTGGGAAAATTTAGGATAGTTCCAGATCTGGGATTCGGGATCCACACCCAGCAAACATAATAACGTCTCCTTGCCAAACATTCCTGAAATGTCAATGTGTAGGGTTCCCTTTCTGTCCCGGTGATGTTATTTGGGATGTCCTAAGAACATTGCAAGGACTTTAGGGGAACATTTTTTTAGACGTCATGGGGACATAATTGCAGGATGTCCAAAGAATGTAACGGGGAGCGTTGGCGGAACTTTTTCAAGACATCACAGGGACATTTTTCCAGGACGTTCATGGAATATATTGGGTACGTACTGGGAACGTTGGGGTAGCGTTTTACACGTCCCTAATATTAGCCTACCACCACTATTATCATTGTAATAATTGAAGGTAGTGTTGTGGTTAGCATCATCGTCCATGAAGTTGGTGATCAAGGTTCGATTCCTGCCCGAGGTAGGTCTGATTGCACACGCCCTCGAATTTTGAGTTACATTTACTACTCTTAATTAGTATAACAGACTCTTCTATTCAAAACGACATTGTTAGTATGGAGCAGGAATTGAACCGGGGTCACAAGATTGGTGGGCGTTAATGCTAACCACTGCACCATCACCACCATGTGGATGTATCATGGAATTAAAACCGTTCAAAACAATGACACTGAAAGGGACAATAAGAACATTTGCTCTGATTTTTATCAGGCTATGGCAGGTTTGGTCTGTGGTCGATATCCTCAGTGCGTCCCAATGAGCGCATCATGCCGTCTTACATCGTTACAAATTTTAAAAAGTAAACGTCCCACGAAAGTCCCGTCAACATCCCCATTATAACTTTATGCGTGACCAAAACGGGACGTTCTAAAGACGTCTTTGAAGTACCTAATGTTCTGTTATCCGGACGTCTCATTCAGAACGTCGCAGAAGGACCAAACGAGATCTTACTACAGACGTCAACAACATCCTGGTAACGTCCGGCAGAGAATGTTGTGGTGGGGACCAATCGGGAACGTTACGAGTGTCCAGTTTTCAGGGCAGTCGATGTTTTTTAGTTCATGCAATTAATTGATCTTGAACATTTGGAACCTGAAGCTTCTTATGCACCTGTTTAAAAAAAAAGTACAAATAACAAAACTAATAATTCTAAAAACAGTATCCCTTAAAAATGTGGTATCATTAGATTAGTTACTGTAATGTAATTAGTTACTGCGTTCCCTCTCTTCAAATCGCCACCTAATTATCGTCAGACAGGTTGCTGACTACTGATCGATTTGTGACACGTTGAGGAAATCCCTGCCTGGATTTGTCTCCCTGCAGCGTGTAATACATTATCCATCGGGTGAACAGAACCTAATCCAAAGAGATTGATATGCCCATTCCAAATTAGCACGGCTTCAAGCTCCTTAGTCCCTTAGCTCCTTTTCCTGCACAGTCAAACTACACGGGGATTAATCTGGGACAACAACAGATTTGAGCAGCAGCCGTGTCCGCGATAACGTCGTGGTATTTCCGTCTCACAATGTTTTTTATAACAGTGGTTCGATGTAAATTAAGGTTACAGTTGTTTACTTCGTCATCGGAAGAGTCAATAGGCTGACTGTGTTCGACGCACACTCGGGACTGTCTTGCGACGGACGTCATGGAGCAACCGTGTGTAACACAGACTCAGATGCATCAGTGCCACACGTTCCTGAAGCGGGATAATCCTGTATCTTTTTTTTCTGAGTGAGGAGGTGGCAGTGATGACATCATAAAGCACTTCACGGGGATTGAAAAGCATTCCAGTGGAATGGTGGGACTGGAAGCTTAATGATGGAGATTAGCAGCGTAAATATGCTGTGTCACAAGTGCGAGGTTACATTATTTCGTAAATCACATCGTGAGAAGATATAACTTATTATGTAGCTACATGCTAACTAGCCACACTAGCTGCTTTTATAGGCCATTATAGTGGTTGGGCTAGGCTAGCTTGCTTGGTAGGAGTTTATAAACCAAGAAGAAAGAAGAAACTCTCTGGAGTCCACCCTGGGTGGAAGTGAATGTATGAGATTGTGATGACAGACAGACCAATATGGTGACATTCCAAAAAGCGTCCATACATCAAAGTGTTGGACACGTCGACACCATGTGGACAATGGAAACCCTTCAGTAGAGAGGATTTAGCTTCCTGTGGACACTCGCCATGTAAAAGCCTTGGAAGGAGACAAGGCTGGACTGAAGGAGACGTGTTGTTGAAATGCAAAGCTGCAAAATGATCAAAAGAACACAACATTGAGCGTGTTGCAACAGCTACAAACGCGTTCTAACATCTGAGAAGAAGCAGATGTAATCTCTGCTTTAGGGAAATGTTCCTCCTGAAGTACATTGTAAAAAAAAAATTCTGTTGTTTTTACAGGGAAAAAAAAACTGGCAGCTGCAGTTGCCAGAATAATTCTGTAAAAAAAATAGAGTAAAAATACGTAAATACCTTTACAGAACAACCTGCAAATTGTACGGTATAATGTTGTTGTAATATATAACATTTGAATTAACATCATACTGTTTTTAAACTAATTATTTCTGTATAATTTACACACAGTTGTTACTTATTGTACATTGAATTCCATTCAATGCGATTTTGTTGCACCACTGTGCTGTTGCATCACAGGAACTACTCTGAAAATATAATGAATTGTACGTCATATTGTATTTGTACAAAGTATGTTAATATGAGTTCTGAAAAATTCATGCCTGTTTAGAATTGAGTAGGCTATATGTAAATAG
>OMMV01232064.1:0-10189 GCA_900302635.1 Chatrabus melanurus | reverse complement strand
CAGCCCCCCTGGTGACCCTTAATTGGAATAAGCAGGTATAGAAAATGAATGAATGAGAGAATGTATGCCAACATGTGTCCTGTGCTCAGTATTGTGAAGTTACAAGCAAATGTGTTACATAGCACAGTGATTCATTTGCAGACACACCCTGGATTTAAACATCAGATTTGTGGTGTAAAATACAAAAGATCCAGCAGCGGTAGCAGGTACAAATGAACCTGAGTTACTGCTGCAGAGGTATAGCTGCATGGAAAACATACACTTTATAAAAAACTATTTGTCAAACCTTTCTCTATCTCCTTTGCAAACTATTACTCTGGCCCCCCTGTGACCTTTAATTGGAGTAAGCGGGTATAGAAAATGAATGAATGAATGGATGAATTTGCCATGCAAGAAAACATATAATTAAACACCAAAATTACAAAAATCGGACCATGTTAACTACATATTCAACGTTGTCCTCAAGTCAAATGTGCATTGACCTTTGAACATTTTTAGCCATAGCGCCCTCAAATAACATTGGATCTCGAACAAACTATACATTTTTAGATTCCTTATGACCATATGAGTATTTGATATTTTGGTATAATTGGGGCACTTTTAAATTTTGACCGCCATTTGACCTTGATTGCACCCTCCCCTGAATGCCCAGAAATTTCAGGAGGTAAGCCCAAGCTAAATTTGCTCAGAATCTATCACGGATCCCAAAAATACTTTCAAACCTTTGTTCTAGAGAGTTGGTCACAGGACCTACAGGCTGTTCTTCTACTATGATTCTTGTGTCCATGATAACTTGAACAAAATTTAGTGGCTTTTCACGCAATTTGATGTGGACATCCCAAATGATTGTATCTCAGATCAGTGTCAATTTATGCATGATTGTGTTTCATTAAAACACTCTGAGGACCCTCCACTTTACTGAACAGATCATTGATTATTGTAATTTATTACCCCAGCAGCTATAGGGTTTTTTCTTCTCAGTATGAACTGTCTCTTTTTCATATCCCTACCATAATCAGTCAACTATAAAACAAAACACACATCAATATTTGGTCTACATACATTCTAAAAATACCAGCTTTAAATTTTTAAATTAGAACTGCCAATACAGTGGTCCCCCTCTAATAAGGACACCCCTATTGTCCAGACAAAGTGGCCTTATTAGAGGGGTGGCCTATCTTGAGGAGGAGGCCGGCCACCTAGAGGGTTAATTACATAACTGCATTGCAGGCACAGGTAGCGGTGAGCGGTATAAACGGTAGACAATATAAACGATATAAATTTGTCCAACGGTAGGCATTTTGATTATACCGGCCAACCGTGATAGCTGGTAGTGTAACGGATCATAGTTGATCCGTACGGCCCGCCCCCACAGTTCAGCACGCATGTGAACTGTGAATCAATTGCAAAGTTTCCATAATTATGTGATTTTTTTTGTCATGGTGACTTGTTTTTAAAGTGATAACTGCGTTAATTTTGATTCAGCTGCGGTTAAATCACACTGAGTCGCGGAGCTGTAGGAGCTGCGCGTTCACGTGGAGTCGCGAACACAGCCTGTTTAAAAACAGCCTCGTGCTCTGTTCGAGACAGCGTGCTGCAGGCTCAGTGCACTTCTGGGTCCAAACAGGGAAAGAATCTCTCAAAAACATCACCTGAGGACAAAGTGTCCGTCGCCCCTTCCTCTGCAGTCGTGAGCTCACTAAACGGAGTGCTCAAAACGCGGGTGCACGCCAAAGCCCAGAGCTCTGGAGAATAATGAGTATTCCCAACTTTTTCCGAGTGTCTGCTCGATAGGAACGCTCATCTGAAGAATGCTTTGCACTATAAAGTGACGTTTTGTTTTGTTACGTTACGTTGTTGTGGAGAAAGAAATCTACTATTAAGCTGCTTGGAAGTTACTTGAAAGGATTTGTATTTTTTTCTATAATTGCATTTTTACACAATAAATGTTCTTAAAATGCCATTCTATACAAGTAAGTCCTTTTCGGCTTCACCCAATTTCAACTCGGGGTCGCCACAGCAGATCCGATATGGATCCGCATGTTGATTTTTGGCACCTTCCTGACGCAGCTCCACATTACATGGAGAATGGGCAGCGGTGGCCTTGAACCGCAAACCTTCTGCACTGAAAGCGATTGCTTTAACCGCTTGGCCACCACACTGCCCATACTATTTGAAATTTCTTAACAGTTAAGAATACTACTTCCTGCTGCAATGCATTTGCTATGGGAGTATGTTACCCATTCAGAAACATTCATTCATTCATTCATCTTCTATACCACGCTTACTCCAATTAAGGGTCACAGGGGGTGCTGGAGCCTATCCCAGCGGTCATTGGCCAAGAGGCGGAGAACACCCTGGACAGGCCGCCAGTCCATCGCAGGGCCACATATAGACAGACAAACACAGCCACACACTCACTCACACCTACGGTCAATTTAGGGTAACCAATTCAACTAATTTGCATGTCTTTGGAAGTGGGAGGAAGCAGGAGCACCTGGAGGGAACCCACGCAAACACGGGGAGAACATGCAAACACCACACAGAAAGGACCAGCTTAGAATCGAACCTGGGACCTTCTCGCTGTGAGGCAACAGTGCTATCCACTAATCCACCATGCCGCCCCATTCAGAAAAAGTTATATTGAAATTTATATAAGATAAGACTTTATTAATCCCACAATGGGGAAATTCAGTATTACAACAGCTCCACATACAGGACAGATGAAAGTGTAAGAAGTAGAGTGAAAATAAGTAAATAAAAAGAGTAAACAAACTAGACAGAATAAACAGAATAAACAATAGCAAAAAAAATAAACAAACAAACCTATATATATACATTATTTACATGAAATATAAAATATAGGATATAATAAGGTGCAGACGGTTGTTGTACATAAATAAAATAAAATGTGCAGTGAAGTTTTAAATTAAGGCTCAGCAAAGGGGATCAAAGAAGAAGATTAAAACTCAACAATCAGGATCAAAGAAAAAGATTAAAACTCTGCAATCAGGATCAAAGAAGAAGATTAAAACTCAGCAATCAGGATCAAAGAATGTCAGAAGAGATCAAGGGAATAACCATCTCAATGAAAAAAAGATAAAAGGAAAGTGTTGACAAAGACGTAAACAAAGGACTGGTGTAGTGGAGGCGTGTACTCTGAGTGCCCTGCCGTTTCCATTATTGACTAATTTGTTGATTTTTTTTTAATTCCACAACTTATAGTTCTGTTATCGTTTTTCTCACTTTGATGCCTTAATGCTTCGTACTTGGACCATTTGGTGTGATCTAGCACATGGTGTGGAGATGTAATACGCCAGACTTGTACACCATGCAACATGTGCAAAAACTACTGTAGCATGGCCGCAGGAGAAGAAGAACGGCCTTTTTTGTCATTGTACATCCAACGAAATTTGTCCTTTGCATTTAACCGATCCTGTGGGCAGCCACAGTCTGGCGCCCGGGGACCAACTCCAGATGTAGAGACGCTGCTTTGGTCAAGGGCAGAGAAAGGAGCAGACCCTAATGTGCATGTTTTCTGATGGTGGGAGAAAACCGGAGCGCCCGGAGGAAACCCACGCAGACACGGGGAGAACATGCAAACTCCACACAGAAAGGAGCTGGGCATGGATGGGAATCAAACCCCTGACCTTCTTGCTGTGAGGCAAGAGTGCTAACCAGTGAGCCACCGTGCTGCCCTGCACGCATGTATGACATTACAGGCTTCATGGAAATGTAAGGGATTCCCAAAATATATTAAAATTTGTGATGCAAAACATGTAATTTTGGAACATGTGAAAAAATCCTGCCATGGTTGAAAACAAGACCGTGGCACAATGATGGAATATCTTGGGTCCCAGATCCTCGAAGATTTTCCAAGAAAAGAACAAGGTTTCAAACCGTGAGCTTCCAGGATGCATATCCGTGAAATGAGAACGGGACTTAACAATGAATAATTCAGGAAAACAGCAATAACTGCTCATCACAAATTCTCAGAACCCAAGGAGATCCCTTATTACTTGTTACTTATTTTGTCCAACATCTAAAAATATTTAGTCCATCTTTGAGGACTGCTGGATTTAAGCCACTTTTAACTTCTCAACACTAATAGAGCAGATAAAGAATCGTCTTTCTGAGGTGGGGGTCAAGGGCACAATTCACAGTTGGGGCAAAATAACACAAATAACATCAAGCTCAATGGAAAGAATTCTATAAAAAAAATTAATTAAAAATAATAATCAGTGCGCATTTGGTTCAAAATCTAACCAACTCCTCCTCACATCAACGCCAAGCTTGACACAGAATGTTTTTGAAGTCTGTGCATGTATTTTTGAGCTATCCCACTAATAAACAAATGAACGGGGCTGAAACCGAGGTCACAACTCGGAACAAAAAAACAAACAAACACAAATTAGCCTTTTTTTTCCTTCGTGAATTAAACAGCATTCAAAATAGCTTCAGTATTTTTGTGTGCAATATTTTGCATGCTTTTGTGCTTTGGAAGCAGTAAACTTTAACCTTTACTGTTATGCATGCAATTGCTCATTTGATTGCACACTTTTATGCACTTAACTAGCAAGTTATCCCATGTGACACATGGGTGCTTGGTAATTACAATTTTCAGGCAATAACAACTCATAGCATAAAAAAAAAAATTTACTTCAGACTCAGAACTGTGAGTTAAGGTCATTTCAGTAACGCGTAAATTATCTTGATGGAAGCTCGTGTTGGATTTTCCACATTATTTCTATTCCAGGCTGCAATGTATTAAAAAAAAAAAATCCTCTTTACTTGTCAGTGTTTATTCCACAGTGGGAATATATGTACGCCACAGCGTATTCCCACATTGAAAGCCTGCTGTGAAAATGATGGTACAGACAGGAAAAGAAGAAAACAGAAAAGTGGAACCTTGAAGTCCTTTCAACGGTCAGTCAAACCGCTTTGTGTTTGTCAAATAAATTTGGGTTCTGAGCTGCGAGGTTGATGAGCTCTGCTCCGTCCGTTCAGGCTCCCTCGGTGAAACTGGTCGGACTTCCTCAGAAGGATTTCTGCAGCACCTGGAGATGCCTAGGAGTTCTTCCCCACGCCAAAACAAACTGCGGCACTGTGTGGATCCGCTCCAGCCCAAAGAATGAATATTTTAGCATTTCAGCGCACTAACCCACATGAAAATCCCTGCGGAGGGTGAAACAATATTTAGGGCCCTATCTTGCGGATCAGGAAGCTCAGTGATTTTTTCCTCCCAGTTATCGCTCTCTTTATTTTGACTGCTCTGCTGATTAAATCATTCTTTTTAAATGCGCTCCTTTGACTTTGATGTAGCTGCTCAATGTGCTGCCCGCAGCATTATCTGGCTGGTCAAATATCACCAGGAAATAACCAATCAGCAATGAGCACCGTATTTATGACAATGAAGGGTAAAAGAGGAATGCAGACAGAGAAATGCATCAATGAGCAGGAGACTTTTTTTTTTTCCAAAGGCAAGAATAAAAAATTTTTTTGCAGTTGGAGCAACAATATTACAATAATTGATTAATTTCTAATATGACAATAGCATCTATCTAAGGTAGACTGTTGTACACTGGAAGCAGCACACAAACAATGTATATATCCACAAATAAATGTCTCATAATGTAAGGAGGACAGGTCGGGTCTGGGAGCATGAGCTGGTGCTCTTTGTCACCACATCCATCACACTATGAATATATATATATATATTTATTTATTTTGGCGTGTCTTCAGTGGATACGGCCTTTACACCATTAACATACATTTGCATACTAACCCTGCATTTGCACAGAAACACCAAGAGCACATTTCAGTGCCTGGAAAATACCTTTTTTTTTAAAACTTTTTTTTTTGGCACTGCCTGCTCTGGTTGTAGGACTTCTGCAAAAATGTGGCCTATAATGCACGTTTTTGCCCCATATTGTGTGTACTTCATACCGTCACACGACAGTCAGCCTGTTGTCAGGTGAGTTTAAGACTGAGAGGATTGAAGGCAGCCGGCAGCGTCCCAATCAGGGGCCTCATTAAATCTTCACGTCACACACTGGGCCAGTAAAACAAACCCACACAGAGTGGCGAACTGGCTGAGCGCAGAAAATCTGACGTACACAAAAAAGGAAGTGTGTGGAATAAAACACTTTAAATCCTTTAATCGCCAAGTATCATAAACCTTCTGGAAGGGTTTCTCTCTCTTTGAGATTTCCTTGACATATTTTCTCTCAATTTACAGTAAAAAAAAATAAATAAATTTCGGCATCCTGACGTTTCTGCTCTGTGCCAAACCGGCAAACTTCTCTTCTCTGTCTCTGCTCCGTGTGTGTGTGTGTGTGTATCAATTCTTACCTGTGATTGGACCGTCATTGCATGTGACGTACCACAAAGTTCTGTAAAGCTCATCTTCTCATCTTTCAGGAGCTGTTTGAATATTCTCTCTTGCCCAAATGGTTGCGGAGTTACGGTAATGTGGTGGTAAAATCTAGGCGGAGCTGATTTTTCTCTCTGTGTTCAGACAGCAGTACCTTGTGAATGCTTTCTGTTACTGTGAAACACCAAATATCCCCGTAAAGCTCGCCTTCTCTTCTTTCTGAAACCCTTTGAAAGTTCTCACTTGCACAAACGGTAACAGAGTTATGGTAATTTAAAGAGCACTTGTAAAATGGGACCGGCGGCGGCCTGAAGATAAAAAAAAAAAAAAGGGTTAAAAAAACTCGGTGGCTTTAATTGCTGTGAAATCCAAACGTGCAGTCCTTCTTTGGACCTTCAAACGCCGGCAGAATCATCAGGAAACTGTTTTTGGATTGTATTCTTATCAGTCACACAGCTAAAAAAACTCATTTACTATGAGCCTATATTTAACCGACATCTTATTATTTCTCTCATTACGCTGCAGCAGCATTGTTCATTTTCTTTTCAGGAAGTGCCGTATGTTTTCCGTGTCGGCTGTTATTGGTGTCGGTCGTGCACGTTGGTTTTTTTAATAAGTTGATTACTTTAATTGCTCACTTTTTAAATACCTCATTACCTTTTAAAATGCCATGTTAATATTATTATGACTTATTGTCAAAGAACAAAAGGCAGCGTAACTCAAAGTTCCAGCGTGCTTTTGTTCTTTCAGTTATTAAGCCCATCTGTCAAACTTTCTTCTTGCCCTGCGCGTACCGGAGGATTTCATGAACTTGACGCCACTCCACATCTGAAAATAAACCTTATGGTATTTACTAACTGTGGTCGAAATTTCAAGCTTTTATCACAAACTGAATTTTAAGCTATGCCACCTGATTACAGCAAAAGTGCATTTCGTCTTTTAAAAGTCAGGTTTAACCACAACATGACGTGACGGCATGAGGACTGCAGTTCTACGCCGGACCTTTAGGTGGCACCTATTCTGAAATAAAACAAGGAGACGCTCACGTACTTTCAGCCCTTTTCCATTTTTTTTTAGTTTTCTGGCCATCCCGCTCAAACAGATTAGCCATCAAATCCTCGCAAACACAAAAACAAACATGTAAAAAGGCACAGACCCCTAAATGAGATGCGACATGAAGCAAAAATAGAAAACATACAGAAGTGTGTGTGTGAGCTATAAATCGTCAATCTGTTGACATAAGTGTCTATGACTAAACCGGAGTTATTGACGGCGTGTGTAATTTATTATGACCTTGTTCCTGCGTAGCGTGCCGACGCCGTTTGGGAAGAATCCCATTGATTCTATCCCACGAGCACTGCGCTTCACTCCCCGAGCGAAAACTGCTGTCGTTTCCTATCTAATGATCTGTCGCACCGGCAGCTTATTATTTTGAGTGGCATCTCAATTTCTATCACAATGAAAATCTCCCTAATTATCCACTTCACTTCTGCCTGGCTAATAACAGATCAGCGTCTTAGTCATTTTCTGTTTGTTTTTAGGCCGGCGTCTCATCAGACTTAATGATGTTCTTCCAAGGTCAGCCGCACGCTTTACCCACCAGGAGAGAGGAGCAGATTGTCTTTGCTCAGATCAATAGCTCAGAAAGCTGAAGCGCTCTCTTTCTGACTCATTCTGCCTTTCGTTGTCCATCTCTCTCTCTTTCTCGCTCCGTTTCTGACTATTTTTAACAGCCGATAATCAAACTGATATGTTAATCATGAAAGGACTTTATGATCTAAGCAGAAACATATTGTTGCCCACCTGGTGACAAATTTAGACTCATTTTGACACTTTACATACTATAATTGTACATCACAAGGATTTCTTTCACCACGGCGATATTCGTGATTTCAACCTGCCTTTGAGCAAATCGTCTGATAAAACAGGAAGAACACGCCAATATACTGGGTACGGCGTACAAAATATAGTTTTTTTGGACAGTGACTCATTCAGCATGTATCAAAAACGCTAAAGCTATTATGTTTTTGTGCCAAGAAATGACTCCTGGTAAATTTAGCAATGTGTAGAATTTACTCGCCCGCTCGAGTTTGCCAAATCCCTTTTCTAGTTCTTTTCCAAAGTTGGTAACCCTATGAAATGCACTCAGTGAAGGAAAAGTGAGTCCATCCCTTCCAGTCTGTCAACACCATAACCAGAATTACAGGATGAAACTCACGGGGGTCCTTAACTAATGTTAGGTAAGGCAAACGTTAGCTTCAGCTCGGAAACGTTAATTAGTTAGTGTTTCATTTTTAATTGCTGTACATGTACAGGTATTTATTTTCGGGGGAAAAAAAAATGCAGGTTCCAGAGATCGACAGACGGATTTGGGCCGCGTCTGACGTCTTGCGGACGCTGTACTGGAACTTGTGGTGAAGAAAAAGTTGAGCCAGAAGGCGAGGCTCTCGATTTACCAGTCAATTTATGCTACTATCCTCACCTGTGGTCGTGAGCTTTGGGTGATGACCGAAAGAACAAGGTCGCGGATACAAGCGGCGGAAACAGAGGTTCCTCCGTCGGGTGTCTGGGCTCACACTCAGGGACAGGGCGAGACGCTCGACTATCAGGGAGGGACTGTTTTTTTGTATCAAAAGGTGAGGATAGGATTCAACCCTGGTACGGTGAACATCGCGATTTATTTGGACCATACAAAAACGTCTGTCGTTTCATATTATGAGTCATCTTTTCGTGGTGTTTCATTCAGTTTTTTGTTGTGTGATCCCAGCAGCAGTCAGTGTCTGTGTGTCACTGTGACTCCAGAGCTCCGCTGACGTCACAGCAGTTTAAGCATTAAAGCCTTCAACGACACTGATTTCAAAACAAACAAACAAACAAACAAAAAAAAGCTTTCGTTATGGTTCACAACCATAACTGCTGTGAAACATTGAGAAATTAACGGTTTATTTCACTGAAAAGTGGTTGTTTTTTTCTCTTCTCTCTAGCACGCTCATCCCTGCAGCAAAAAGCATTGGAGGCGTGGCCTTGAGTGGAGAGAGAGTGGGGGGGGCGTTGGGGTCAGTTTTAACGGTTTCAATTCCAAATTAAATGAATTTATTTTTATTTTTTTTAACTTTTTTTTTGTTTTTCCATTCAATGATATTGAAAACTGAAGTTATATTTAAAGAAAATCCAAATGTAATATGTTTCAAAAGACATTAAGTAATTTCTTTTCTTTCTTTTTTTTACCTGTGATGTAATCACTATGGCTTTACCTGCACATGTACATCGCTCCAGCTCACCCCTTAATGCCGTGCGGTTTTCTAGTTAATTCAATACAATGGCAATATATGCAATGCAGCTTTTTTTTTGTTGTTACAATATTCCACCCTGTACCACTATTAGGAATATGAGAGTAAACTTTTACTTAAGGCAAAAGTTAGAAACTAGTTAATGTTAGCATTCATCCCCACAATCTAATTCAGAACTTCTGAAGGTAAGAAAGTGACGCTTATTAAACAAGCTTGTTAGCTACTTACAGTACCGGTAACCTACTACAGTATCCTTTGGCTGGACCAGAGACTTAAATGAGCTATTTCACTGATAGGAGTGAGGCAGGCAGGCGAGAGGTTCAACTAATATGGTCCACTTTAGGGATGTCTGACAAGATTCTTCCAGCCATGAACATGGGAAAAAAAACATAGCAAAATTCCCCTAATGATGCATTCGAAGTAGGTGTAGATGTCAGTGAGGAAGACGGACCTTTTCCACACAAAAATCTACAAAATCAGTTTCACAGCGGTTACATTCTAAAGCTCAAATAAAATGGTCATACTT
>OMMV01231923.1:0-10085 GCA_900302635.1 Chatrabus melanurus | reverse complement strand
GTAAAGCAGTAAAGAAGCCCCTGCTCCAAAATCGACACCTTCAAGCAAGACTGAAATTTGCAGCTGCCCACAAATGTCTTCTGGAGAAAAGTTTTATGGTCAGACGAGACAAAGATTGAGCTATTTGGTCTGTTTGGAGGAGTAACGGTGAGGCTTTCAAAGCTAAGAACACTGTACCAACTGTCGAGCATGGTGGTGGTAGCATTATGCTCTGGGGCTGTTTTGCTGCCAGTGGTACTGGTGCATTGCACAAAGTGGATGGAATAATGAAGAAACTTCTAAATTCTTCGTCACCTCAAATCAACAGCTAGATGGTTGAAACTTGGCCACAATTGAGTGTTCCAACAGGACAATGATCCCAAACACACATCAGAACTGGTTGTGGGTTAGATAAAGCAGGCTTCTGGAATGGTCTTCCCAAAGCCCTGACCTCAGCCCTATTGAAAATTTGTGGACTACGCTTAAAAGCCGGGTCCTTGCTAGAAAGCCAACCAATTTAAATGAACTCTACCAATTCTGCCAAGAATAGTGGTCAAGCTCTTCTTGGCAAGCTTCTGGTGAATCTTGTTGATGGCTACCAAAAGCATCTGGCTGAGGTTCAGCTTGCTAAAGGACACTTAACAACATATTAGTGAGGGTGTATGTATATATTTGAGCCTGTATGTATAATTTTGACCCTGTATGGATGAAAGAAGATCCAAAATAAATTCAAACTTGTGCACCCAATTCTTGTTTTTTAGAGTCATTAATGATGTATGCTGTACAATCATTCCACCCTGGCAAAAGAACAATTCAAAGAAATCATTAAAAGCCAACATTACCATGACATTCATGCCCTTGATGAGTGTATGTAAACTTCTGATCACAACTGTATTTTCATGGAAGATATGGAGAGGTAAATGTAATAAAAAAGAATTCTAGCATCGGGAGTAGATATTGATGCTTTGCTAGTGTCTTCAACAAAGTTACAGCCGCATCATCTGCGCCTCTCTGAATTTGATATGTAAGTGGTCTAAGTGGCTATCAACAGAAGATGTTTATGTGTCTACATACAACTCTCTCCATACTTTTACATAAAATAGAGGTCAATGCAATAGGTCTGAAATCTTTTAATTCTAAAGTTCCAGACTTTTAGGAATGGGCACAATGTTTGACATTTTCCATGATTTGTGTACTGATCTAGTCTCAGGGAGTAGCTGAAATAACTTAGCTAGAACTAGTGGTGTAACGGACCATAGGTGATCTGCGATCCATACAGAATGCCCCCACGGTCTGGCACACATATGAACAAGGATTAATTGTAAAGTTTACATAATAGTGTGAAATACAGATTTCTTATCACGGCTAGTTGTTTTTAAAGTCATAAATGTGTAAATTTCAATGCATAGTTGCAATGAAATTAAAGTGTGAAGAGAGCATGTTAAAAGCAAACAGCCTCTACCGCCCTATATATACGCTGTCGGCTTGCGGTCTGCTCTGTGCAGGCTTGTCGAGTTCCAGGTTCCATCCAAGCATGAAAAGATTCACTCCGATCAATCAGGACCATATTTTCTCTACTGATCAGATCAATGGTTTTCTCCATGCCATCTGAGCTCACTGCGCCTAGCATGGGTGAGCTCAGGAAAAAAAAAAGGACTTTTGCAGAGTGGTGTCCTGCTCGGGTGGACCTGAAAGTACTACATAAATAAAGTTATTATTATTATCCTTTCTCTATACAATGTACACATACTTATCTTTTTGAAAAAGAATCATGAAACACGGGACGTGATCTTAAACTGTCCATTGTGCCAATGGATGATACTCACATGAGATTTGCCGTGATGTTGAGAGTGGCATGGGAGCTGTATCTCAGACGGGAAGGTGGGGAGGATTTAAATTTGGGGACACATCATCAGTAGTGTACCTTTGAATCATAGGGTGTTTCGGCCTTTCAACACTAGACACCCTCATCAAAGGTGGCCAGCTACAGAGTGATCAAGCCTGAGCTTGTGTTCCATGCCCAATCATGAGAATCGCCTGGTTGTTTAAATGGCGCAGCCCATGGGACTATGCAAGGTAGGGGCGTCCTCTTCCCTGAGTCAAACCGACCGCATATCTTGTTCACCCTCCTCCTGGAGGGTTCTGACCTGGGTTCTCAAGTGGGGGGTGTGGTGGGGGGATTAGCGAGCGGGTCCTGTTGATGTTCTTTGAGCCCAGCAAGGGTCCTTCAGCTTGATCCATATCCACTGGCTACTTCTTTCGGCTGCTTCAGAGACTGATCTAATTGTCTGCCGCAGAGCCTGTCCATGGATACCAATGTCTTTCAGCAGCCTGATTGTGGAAGAAGCCACAAAACCTCTGCATCCCACTTCAACCGGATAGACTTTCGCCTTCCATCCTCGCTGTTGAGCGTCTGCTGCCAGTTCTGTGTAGCGCAGTTTCTTGCGCTCATAGGCCTCTTCAACTGAATTCTCCCACGGGACTGTGAGCTCTGCGATGTAAACAAACTTCAGTGAAGGAGACCACAGTACCAAGTCTTTATTGTAATTACTTTTAATGACATTCAAGACTATTTTTTATTCACAAGTACTGTTCATATTACAATTTAATACAATAAGTATTTTATTTTAAAATATTATTTAATTCAGGACCTTGGGCAAAATTTCCTTAATTTCATTGTTCTTTAAGTTCTTTTTAAAAATGGAAAGCAAAGTTATATTTGTCACACTTTTTTCTTTGCTAATCCGAAATATGATCCGATCCATGACTAGAAACCGTGATCCAACCTGAACCATGGAATTTGTGATCATTACGCCCCTAATCAGAACCCCTTTTAATTGATGAGTGCAATCTTTTAACACTCTACCTCTGAAGCCATAACATCCGGGGGCTGTTTTGCCATTAATATGGGCCAAACTTGAGGTGATTTAATGTTCAATCTGTGCAATTATAAGATATAATTAAATACTTCATCATGCTCAATCATTAGCAAAGAATGAGGACAAGTGTGACAGAAAGGGCACGTTTCTGCTTTACCTGGTGGCTGATGTTTACACTTAAATATTTTTCACTGCCCCAATTTGTCCTGTGACATCTTGTTTCCCCTGCAGGGGGCCAGTCAGTGCCAACAAAGGTAATTTCTCACAGCTGCTTTGAGAGCAGCAATATCCTCAGTGAAGCACAAACTCTTCTCTGGTGATCACCTTTGTGTGTGTGTGTGTGGGTGTGTGTGTGTGTGTGTGTGTGTGTGTGTGTGTGTGTGTATATGTGTGTGTGTGTATATGTGTGTGTGTGTTCATGCCACAGGGTCAGGTCCAAATGTGGGTGGATATGTTTCCTATGGACCTGCCTCATCCAGGACCTGCAGTGGACATTTCACCACGAAAACCCAAAGGGTGAGAGCTATCTGTCAGTGCTCCTATTGCTCAGCAAACTGATCTACTTCAGCTGCTCTTCTTAGGGGTCACCACATCAGGTGTCCATCTCACCCTGTCATCTGTATCCTCTTCTGTCACACCAACCACCTGCATGTCCTCTCTCAGAACATCCACAAATCTCCTCTTTGGCATCCCTCTTCTCCTCCTGCCTGGTGGCTCCATCCTCAGCATCCTTCTCCCAAAATACCGTGGGTCCCTCCTCTGCACATGTCCAAACCATCTCAATCTCACCTCTCTGACTTTGTTTCCAAACCGTCCCACCTCCACTGTTTCTCTATGTCAATTTCTAATCCTGTCCATCCTCATCACTCCCAAAGATAATAGCAGCATCTTCAGCTCTGCCACCTCAAGCTCTGCCTCCTATCTTTTTTTGTTTTGTTTTTTTACTGCTCAATAAAATGTTTGCCATTCTTGAAAATAGTGCTTTGTGTTTAGGTATGAGCTGCGTATCATCATATGGAACACAGAAGATGTGGTTCTGGAGGACACCAACTTCCTGACTGGTCAACAGTCCAGTGATATCTACGTCAAGGGGTTTGCTCTTATCGTCACTCATTATTATTTATTTCTGAAGAGCGCTACAGGGTACAGACACGTGACAGAAAAGTCAAATAGAAGAACAACCCTCATGACACATTCTCTCCCTGTCATTTAATTAATGCGCACTCAATAATTCACATGGAGAAAGTCATATTACATGTTGAATTAGAAGAATCTCATTGCATATAGTTTTGCTTTTTTAAACTGTGACATATGAAGACATAGAAGGGAACTTATTTGAGTGCATACAGTACTTCTGCCAAGGTTGAAAATACCCCATCTTTCAACATAAAAAAATGTCCTGTATGCACATCTTCTCCAAAATGTATGAAACAGGATGTAGTCCAGAGCAAATTCAGCCTTTTTAGCTTTGGTGAAAATAACTTCCTTTTACTACTAAATGGACTGCATTTCTATAGCACTTTACAGCAATCCTCACATCAATGTCAGCATGCTCCCATGCAAGGCACTCAACTACACACTGGTTTAAGGACCTCGGCCACAGGCCCTGAGTAATTTTCCACTGAGGATTCTCTGAACACAAGCCCACTGCTTTAACCAAACCCCAAACAAACTCCACAGGTTTTCTATTACAGGCCGCAATTGTTTTATTCAGTCATTCATTCATATTCTATACCTGCTTACTCCAATTAAGGGTCACGTGGGTGCTGGAGCCTATCCCCGTGATCACTGGGCGAGAGGCGGGGTACACACTGGACAGACAAACATATTCACACTCTCACTCACACCTATGGGCAATTTAGAGTCACAATTGTTTTATTTTATTTATTTCTTTTTAACCAAGTTCAGCCAAAATCAGTTTTTGAAGCTCTGAGGCATATTCTAACTTAAGGCACAGTCACACTATGACGTTTGGGCAGATGTGGATGAACGTATTTGCAAATGTTGGTGGCCGCTGGGCTCTAGCGGACACCAACGTTTGCAAATACGTTCATCCACGTCTGCTTAAATGTCATAGTGTGACTGCGCCTGTAGGATTTGTGAAATTTTCCTCATGTAAGTTTTTTTTGTGCAGATGACGTATAAATGCAACTTTTGCATTCTTAAAAGTTGTCTTAATTTTTCCTCTCATATTACTTTCAGCACTTCCTCTTGGTTACGTTACAGTAAAATACTCAATTAAGTGCTAAACTATAGCCTACATCTTTTAATTTAATTTTGCTATTTATGGGGCTATATTTACTTACCCATGAAATATGTAGATAAACTATAATTTCATAAGGAAACCTAAAATTAACCACACATCATCTTGCAATATTTTAGAAATCTCCAAATATATAGCACAATATAGGCCTCATCTTCCACCCAGTAAAAAGCAGTGCATGATACAATGCATGTGTCATTTCCAACACAGTTGACATTTTTATGTCCAGCACATTGAACTTAGATACCAAATGTTCTTGCCACAGGGAAGTACTTGACTCTGTGTGCCCATAGGTGTATTAGTCTTAGAATGAGGTATGGTCAGCATAATGCTGGCATGTTCCTATTATCCATCACAAGAAATCATTTGCACTTTAGACCAACAAAAAGCAGGAAAAAAGTGTCCAACCTGAGACAAAGAAAGCTCACTCTAAATGCATCACAGGTCATAGATAGCACGAACAAAAGTGTGAACAATAGTTAAAGACAGCAGACAAACAGCTCCAACTTGCATTAAAAAGTCGTCCAGGCAACGGGTCTCAGTATTCAAGTTGTGTGTGAGGTCAATCTCAAAGTTCAGTTGAAGCAGCTGTACCTTACGTGCACAACTATGCGTGGTTGTTACTTCACACAGTGAAGTAACAAGTGTTAACCGACACGAAATTCCCAAATCTTTCAGCTCACAGTAACATTCAGTGTTCTGTCTCTTTTGTGAGTTAATTCCATGTGTGTGCATGTACGCCCACCCACACCTTTCACTTGCATCTATTAGAACCACAGCACTGTTTGCCTTGTGCACTCCTGTTTAAAGGAGATGAAAGGTGATACTCTGATTGGATGATTTTATGATATTCTTACAGAATGCCTACATCATGTCCTTGCATAATGTGGAGCCTTAATCCAGCCCCTTTGCACCTAGCACTCAGGTTTGCATTGAGAACATGTGCCATCTAGAGAGCAATGTGCACTTGGACATGCAGCAAATGGTTTTGTATCATGTGTTTTAGATCGTGCACAATAGTAGTCATGGCAGTGTTGTATTTTTCAAAGTAACAACCTGGAAATTTTGATTGTAGCATTTTTAAAGATTTTGAAAAAGTAGATAAATTATGTAATGTGTTATCGTCAAGGCTATCACTCGGGATTCGGGGATGATGGTCCCTTAATCTTTGGTGGTCTGGTGGACCCTGAGTTGGCTGAAGAGTCCCAGACTTGTTGCACACTGCTTGTGACATATGTTACAAGTGGCCATGGTGCAAAGTTTTGGGTGGTGGGGGTCTCTTTGTTGCTTCTTCCACTTTCTTCTCTTCTCCTCAATATTGCTCACCCACGTCTTCTTGAAATTTTCCGTTCCTGCATGAATCAGCCCTCTCGAGCTGGCACGGTCTTTAGCTCCCAGGGCTTCCAGTTGATGCTGCAGCTCTTCAGGTTTGATTTTAGAAGATCTCTGTAGTGCTTTTTCTGTCCTCCCCTGGTCCGCTTTCCTTCACTTAGTTGGGAGTAGAAAACTTGTTTGGGGAGTTGGCTGTCATCCATCGTGATGATGTGGCCCACCCACCGCAGTTGATTCTTGATGATGATGGACTCGATGCTCTGTTGTTTCGCTTTGGCCAGGACGCTAATGTTGGTGCGGAAATCCTCCCCGCCAAATCAGAGAATGTTCCTTAGGCAGCGTTGATGGTGGTACGTTGTCCAGATCTCGGATCCATGCAAGAGGGTTGGAATGACATTGGCTCTGTACACAAGGATTTTTGTTTCATTGTTTCATTTGTTTTTATTTTGGAATACACAAATACGAAGTTGGCCGAAGGCAGTTCCTGCACATTTGAGATGATGTTGTATCTCATTATCGATGTTGGCATTTCATGACACGTGGCTGCCCAGGTGTGGAAAGTGGCTCACATTTTCCAGGACATTGAGTGTTATAGCAGGAGCTCTCGGGTGAGTCTCGAGAGGAAGTGGTTGGTACAAGATTTGAGTTTTCTTCAGGTTGATGTGCAGACCAAGCTTGGTGGAGGTTTTGTCAAAGGTTTTGAGGATCTTCTGAAGTCCATCCTCTGTGTGGGATGCCACGCTGTTTTCATCAGCATATTGGAAGTCCAGAAGGGAGGTGGTGCTTGTTTTGTTCTTGGACCTCAGCGGGCTGAAGTTGTAGACTTTCCCATTGTTTCTGTAAACGATGTTGATTCCGGGTGGTAATTTGTTCACTGTTTGAACGCTGTTCAATGTTTGAATGCTGTTCAAACAGTGAACAGTGTTGGGGTGATGACACAGCCCTGTTTTACTCCAGATTTGACCTTGAAGATTTCAGTCTTTGCCCCATTCAGCAGACCCGTGGCAGACATGTCACCATGGGGAAGTTTCAGGACTTTAACAAATTTTTCAGGACAGCCAACTTTGATCAGAATCTTCCACAGGAGGGGACGTGACACAATGTCAAAAGCCTTGGTGAGGTCTATGAAGGCCATGTACAGTGGTTGGTGTTGTTCGCGGCACCTTTCCTGCAGTTGGCAGAGCGTGGAGATCATGTCTATTGTTCCCCTTGATAACCGGAAGCCACTTTGGGTCTCGGGAAGGATGGTTTCTGTGACTGGCTTGAGACGATTGTTAGCGATGCGGGCCAGGACCTTTCCTGTGATGAACAGCAAGGAGATCCCACGGTACTTCCCACAGTCAGACTTATCTCCTTTTCATTTGTAGATGGTGACAATCATTGCGTCTCTCAAGTCGGTCGGGATGTCCTCTTGGATCCAGATCTTGATGATAAGCTGGTGTAGTTGCTTCTGGCCATGGTATTTTTAATTCTCGTGTGCTGGGGATGTTATTGCTGGAGGCTTTGTTGTTTTTCAGCACTTTAATGGCAAGGCAGGTCTCCTTGAGGCTAGGGGTCTGACTGAGATGGTTGATGGTGTCTTGACTGGGCAAATGACTGAGCACATCTTTTTTGTTGATGGTTGGATTGGTGTTCAAAAGTTCTTCAAAGTGTTCCTTCCATCTTGCACTTAGGCCATCTTTGGTTTTCAGCAGATTCAAACCATCTTTGCTTCGTAGAGGTACTTTTCCTTGATTAGAAGGACCGTAGATGACTTTGGTGGTGTTGAAGAAGCTTCTGGTGTCATTTATATCAGTTAGCCCTTGGATCTCAGCCACTTCGTTGACCCACCATTGATTCTTCAGTTTGCGAGTTTCTCTCTTCAGACTCGCCTTGCTTTCCTGGTGTTGATATTTCTTCTCTCTCGAGTTTGGGTCTTTTTGAATCTTGAGGAATGCTTTCTGTTCTTGGTCTACAAGTTGTTTCAGAACTTGGTCATTCTTGTCAAACCACTCTTGAAGTTTCTTCTTTTGATGGGTGAGTGTTTGTTGGCAGGTCATTGTAATTGCAGTCTTCAGTTCATACCAGTGGCTGGGGGCTTAAACAGAGTATTTCATTGGAAGTTCTTTTATGAGGTATTGCGCAAACTCTGATTTTACTGCTGGATCTCGAAGTTTGGAGATGTTGAACCTATTGACTGCCTTGCAGTGTCCGAGTCTCCTTTTATGGTGAATGCTGAGCCCAATTTTGGAACAGATAAGATGGTGGTCTATCCAGCAATCATCTGCGCCAGTGATCGTTTTGGTGAAGAGGACATCTTTTTGGTCACGAGATCAAAACATGATATAATCAAGCAGGTCCCAGTGCTTTAAGCGGGGATGTTGCTAGGAGACCTTGAACTTCTGCTTTTGTTGAAAGATGGTGTTCTACTGGCCTACTGGCTGAAGAAGCTAACGGCACTCCATGACTGCCTGGCAGCACAAATAAGTGGGCTGCTAACAACTGGTACTCACCCAGACTGGCTAACACAAGTCAAAACAATCCTGATCATGAAATATCCCAACAAGGGTACCACCCCCTCGAACTACCAACCGATTACCTGCCTCTCCACAACATGGAAGCTCCTCTCAGGCATCATTGCAACCAAGTTGAGCAGGCACATGAGTTAACACATGAGTGCAGCTCAGAAGGGCATTGGAAACAATACCAGACGGTCAAAGCACCAGCTACTGGTTGATAGAGCGCTACACCAGGACTCTAAGACCAGGATCGACCAACCTGAGCATGGCCTAGATTGACTACAAGAAAGCCTATGACTCAATGCCCCACACATGGACACTGGAGTGCTTGGCACTATACAAGGCCAATGGCGCACTGATAGCCTTCATCAGGAACTCAATGGGACTGTGGAAGACATCACTGGAGGCCAACTCCAAGGCAATCGCACAAGTCACCATCAAGTGCGGAATATAACAAGGTGATGCACTATCCCCGCTGCTGTTCTGCCGCAACCCCCTCAGCCACCTCATCATAAAGAGTGGATACGGATATTGATTCAGGAGTCGAGTAACCATCAGCTACCTCCTGAACATGAATGACATCAAGCTGTATGCCAAGAGTGAGCGAGACATTGACTCACTGATCCACCTCACCAGGATCTACAGCGAGGATATAGGGATGTCATTCGAACTGGATAAGTGTGGCCGAATGGTGGCAAAGAGAGGGAAGGTGATCTGGACTGAAGGGGTGGAGTTGCCAGAAGGCATGATAACAGACATACAGGACAGCTACAAGTACCTGGGTATCCCACAGGCCAACGGGAACCACAGTGAAGATGCAAGAAGGTCAGCCACAGCCAAATACCTCCAGAAAGTAAGACAAGTGTTAAGAAGCTAGCACAATGGTAGGAATAAGATCTGAGTCATCAATACATATGCCCATCAGTGGAATAATAAGTTGGCCACAGGAGGAGATAGATGCCACTGTTGTCAAGACACAAAACCTCCTCACAATGCACGGAGGTTTCCACCCAAAGTCCAGCACCCAGAATCTGTATGAGCAATGGAAAGAGGGAGGGCGGGGGTTAGTGAGTGTCAAAACCACAATCCAGGATGAAATGAGGATCATCCATGAATACATCAGGAAGATGGCCC
>OMMV01231882.1:0-14308 GCA_900302635.1 Chatrabus melanurus | reverse complement strand
CATTCCAAAAAAAATTTGAGATGCTAAAGAATTTACCATTTTGTACAAATGTTTTGGCATTGAGGACACAAGCAATGAAATGTTTCAGGAGTTATTTTGTCGCGTTCTTCCTGCAAACATGTCGTAAGGTGTGCAACAGTGTGCAACCCCGTGGTTGTAGTTGTTGCATTTTTCGTTTCAAAATTTTCCACACATTCTCTATTGGGGACAGGTCAGGACTGCAGGCAGACCAGTCTCAATGTACTTTTCTGCATTAATGCTGTCATCACAGAAGTGTAAATTACCTTTGCCAAGGTCACTGACACAACCCCATACCATTACAAAGACCCCTGCTTTTGGACTTGTTGCTGATAACAGTCTGGATGGTCTTTTTTGTCTTTGGTCCGGATCACACGGCGTCCATTTCTTCGAAGAAAGATCTGGAATATTTACTCATCTGACCACAATACACATTTCTACTGTATGATGGTCCAACCCAAATGCCTCCGAGCCCAGAGAAGTCCACACTGCGTTTGGTCCAACCCAGATGCCTCTGAGCCCAGAGCCGTCGACGCCGCTTCTGGACAAGGTTAATATAAAGCTTCTTTTTTGCACAGTAAAGTTTTAAGTGATATTCGTGAATGTAACTCTGTATTGCAGAGCTTTACAAAAGTTTCCTAAGGCAATCCTTTGTCCATGTGGTTATATCAGCTATTGATGAATGATGGTTCTTGATACAGTGCCGTCTGAGAGATCAGAGATCACAAGTATTAGGCCACCAGCTGTAGCTCAGAAAGTGCCTAGAAATGTGATTTCATTCCAGCAATCTTGGAAGTACTTTTTTATATTGTTTTCTTACACCCAAGAACATACTTTAACTAGTGTAAAAAGTTCACAACACAACTTGACTCAGAAATTAGGAATTTACCAGGCTAAAGTTGTTGTCTGAGGCCTAAATTGTGACATTTTGGACCCTGGGACCAAACTTTGGGCACATCTCACACGATGAATATTTTTATTTGAATGCTGTAACTTGGTCAGTGGTTACACCTACATACTGACTAGTCACACCAGTGAAATGGATTGTACAGCTTAATAATTTCCATAGGAAAAAAACCCTGAAAAATACACTTTTTAGTGTAAAAAAAACAATTTTGGCCATGGGACCATTTTCAAGACACCGCCAGCTCACTAATTTTCCATATTTTCTTAATTATTTGGTATAAACATGTTAAAATAGTTACTGACTGATGATTTACATGGAAGCAAGGTGCAGAAAGTTACAAATTTGAAATATCATGTTCTAAAGTTGGCCCCAAAGCCTTAGAACAGTTCAGTTTTGCACGGGGGTAAAATTTAGGTACAGCTCACACCATAAATATTTTTATTTGTAAGCTGTAACTTGGTGAGAGGTTTAACCTACATATTGACTTTTTATACCAGTGGATTGGACTGGAAAGCTTTTAATATTCCCATAGAAAATCACTCCTAAAAATCCACATTTTAGTTTATGAAATGACAATTTTGTCCCGGGACTGATTTTGAGACACCACTCAGTCACTGATTTTCCTTTTTTTTTTCCTATTTATTTGATATAAACATGTTAAAATAGTTGCTGGCCATTGATTCACATGGACATAAGACTATAGAATGTAAAAAAATAAAAAATAAAAAATAAAAAAAATCATGGCCCCCGAAGCTCTAAAACAGTACAGTTTGCCCTCGGTCAAAATCTGGGTACAGCTCACACTATCAATATTTTTATTTGAAAGCTGTAACTTGGTGAGTAGTTTTACCAGACTAGTCACATCAATAAAACATATTATGTAGTTTCAATGTTTCTAAAGCAAAAGCTCCTAAAATATAACTTTTTACTAAATTTTAGTGCATGGAAACACAATTGTGGCACCACAAATTTGAAATTTCAAGATGCATCCTACTCACTCATTTTCCTGAATCCTATTTATTCAGTATTAACATGTTAAAATAGATATACAGTCTTAGCAATTACCTCTTCATCTTAGTTACTGTCTACTAGTGTATAGTAAATATTTATTTATACCCTTTTAATGTTCTAAACTAGAAAATTAATGTCCAAATAATGGCAATATAATTGCATTTCAGGTACCAAAGTCTCAGAGTACATGTATGTTGCACTGCAACAGTCCTCTCTGTGTCAGGACAGTTTGGAAGACCCTTATAGTTGTACGAAAGTGTTGACCACAGTAGGACAGTCATATCAACAATAGTGGCAATCAGGTTCCACAGCTGCAGTGGGCTGAAAAATACAATGCAAAATTTAAATACATGAAGCTAGAGTGAAATGAATTCCACTTTAATTACAGTAACTACTAAAACACTGTAAACACAGCAGTGTGAGAGACTCAAAATACCAGCTGTCAACTTATCATGCATGTTAGATAAAATATTGGTTGCTATGTTTATCTATGATATACCATGTTGGGCCACAATGGAAAAAAGTGTTTTTATGCTTTTTTGTGTTACCCGAAATATTTAATGTGTTTATGTTAATACACCTATTTGTATTATTTTATATTTACATTGTATATACAAATAAAAATCGATCAATCACACCATTAGAATAAAATAAACATACATTTTATACATGTAGGTCCAGCTCAAATACAAAAGTTCTGTCACAGTGAGAGTGTGAGTTGAAACATTGCTGCAAATTACTTACAGCGAATAAAGCAAAATTTAAACTACAGTAAAAATGTCCAGGTTTACAGTATTTAAGTAACTCACCAATCACTCAAGATCATCATCAGTGTCAGTGCTATCTTCCTCGTTGTCATTGTTTTCCACAGAATCCAATGTTTGGCAATTGTTGCAGTTCACACACTTCCACAAATCTGTACAGTTAACGTTTGACTTTGCACAGGAGCATTTCCCAGATTCGCACCCAGTTTTGCAGCTACAGTGCACTACTTCCAACAGAACATCAGGTGCAGGTGGCTGTCATCCATTTGTATGATAATTCACCGTTATCCATCTGTCAACCATGTCCTGCTGGTGACGGTGTTGTGTTCCACCCCTTGTCCTGTGTCCTCATTGTTAAATGTTGTAGTTTTTGGTGTGTTTTTTTGTGGTCACTTTACCTTTGTTTTATGCTTTAGCCATTTTTTGAGTTCCGCTTTAGTTTTTATTCACTGACTTTGTGTTTAGTATTTTTTATACTCCGGTTTTTGTTGTAGTTCGCTGTCTTCACTCTGTCTGTGTGTTTGTGGGCATGTCTGTCACCTGTCGTTGCGCACAGCTGATTAACGTCACACCTCACCTGTGCCTCGTATCCTCGTTGCGTCTCACTGTTTACGTTCGTCACAGTTTTGTTTCAGCTGCTGGATTATTCGTGTTCCTCTGACTGCTTGGACTGCTTTCTGCTTTGGACTCAACCTTATATTTTTGTACTAAAGTAACATTATTTCATTGCTTGTGTGGTACTGTCTGCTTTTTTGGGTTCATTTAAACACAAATCGTAACAGACGGTGCATCTATAAAAATAATCATTGCCCTTCTGTGGGTCGCTGCATGATAGTTGGCATGCTTACAGTGTCTTTTTTTTTTGTCAACGTAGATGAAATGCAGTCTCCTGAATGGTTAAAAAACACTTTCAGGTATTTCCGTAATGTATACGGAATGGGCTGAAAACATTTTCCGGCTAGTTTTTTTTTTTAGGGCTAATAACTAAATTATTTTGAGTTATTTCACTGTGAACTTTTGTATTTCAACTCTGATAAACATAATCTATGTTTTGGGAAATAAATCAAGTAGTTCCATGATTGCTGGAGCGAAACGGCACAATATAGCATACAACTGGTGGCCTATATTCAGCTTATGCTTGTGCCCTTGCCCTTTATGCAATGAAATTCCTCCAGATTCTTTGAATTGTTTAATGATATTATGCACTGTAGAGGGAGAGATATGCAAATCCATTCCAATCTTTCTTTGAGGAACACTGATTTTAAACATTTCAGTAATTTTCTCATGCATATGTTGACAAACTGGAGATCCTCTGCCCATCTTTGCTCCTCAAAGACTCAGCCTTTCATGGATACTGCTTTTGTACTAAATCATGACAACAACCACCTGTTGACATCACCTGTTTGAAATCATTATTTATTTATTTATTTTACCTCATCACTGGCCTTAAATTGCCCACATCCCAGTTTTTTTTTTTTTTTTGGAATGTGTTGCAGGGTGTATATTAACAAATTAAACAACACAAAACATGAAATATCTTGGGCTCATACTGTCTGCAATGAAAGAGAAGTGAAAGTAAGTGTAAGGGTCACTGTGTTTTTGTTTTGATTTGTTTGGGTTTTGTTTTAGTTTTTTTTGCATTTTTCATATTGTCACAACTTTTTCTGATTTGGTCTTGGAGAAAAAAATATATCCGAGATGCTTTCATAAACAAAACTGTCATTAGCAACAAGATTAGGTTAAAAAAAAAAGATTACAAGAAGCAGACTTTTATAATTTTGTTCTCTGCCTTTTATCTGTGATTCAAAGAGATTCCCTACAATTAGCACGGTATGCATATAATTAATTAGTCAATCAGTGAGGCACTGAGAGAGTGGGTCTGTAAAACAAGTAATTCCTCAAAAAGTACTGTTTGTTAATCTCTGAAACATTGGGTTCTGATGGATGCAGGTGAGGACCAGTGAACCTCCTACTTAGGGCCATGTTGGCATCTTTTAACCCTTTCAGTACTGAGTACAGTACATGGAATTTTGGGACATGTGTTCCGTTAGTACTGAAAGGGTTAACATGCAAACTAAAATAAAGGCAGACAAGCATATAGTAGAGTTTCCTCAATGGGGTCCTCTGATCGATTTTCCGCGACCAAGCTTTGAAGGTTGAGTTTAGTCAATTCCAGGGTGCTGATTAAAATGAGGGCAGCATGGTGGTTTAGTACTCAGCACTGTTGCCTAACAGTGAGAAGGTCCCAGGTTCGTTTCCCACCTGGTCCTTTCTGTGTGGAGTTTGCATGTTCTCCCCGTGTTTGCGTGGGTTCCCTCCGGGTGCTCCAGCTTCCTCCCACTTCCAAAGACATGCAGGTTAGGTGAATCGGTGGCTCTAAATTGACCGTAGGTGTGCGTGAGTGTGTGAATGTGGTTGTTTGTCTATATGTGGCCCTGCGATGGACTGGCAACTTGTCCAGGGTGTACCCCGCATCTCGCCCAATGACCGCTGGGATAGGCTTCAGGCCTCCGTGACACTTAACTGGAATTATCGGGTATAGAAAATGAATGAATGAATGAATATGTCTGGGACTTAATTTACATCAATCATTATGAAATACAAACACTCTGATACTGTGTGGTAAATCTGTGTCAAGTAGGCAGTTCTAAAAGTTGAGTGACCATGATGGAAGAACACTAGTGAGGGAAGCCACCAAGATGCCCAGACAGCTCTGAAGGAGTTCTAGGCTTCTGTGGATGTGAGTGGAGAAACTGGGAATGGTGCAACATTTGCCCGTTTCATACCCATTCACAGCTTCATCAGATCCAGGGAGACATCTACTTGTCTCTCTGGATCTGTTATTTCTGATGTTTCCCTCATCTTCCATTTCATCTCCTCATCTCCTCTTCTCCGCAGGTCACTAGTTTCCTCCTCAACACTGTTATAGGTTTTCACTCCGCTAGCCCAGTGGACACGCATCTTGATAAGCCATTTTGAATTTTCGCATCTGGCCGAGTTAGCCCACATTTTCACAAGATTCACCCCAGCTCATTTTAATCAGCACCCTGGAATTTACTAAAATCCTTTAAACCTTGGTCCAAGAAAAACGGTCACGGGATCCCATTGAGGGAACTCTAATAATATCAAGTTGCCTGTGTAGCGTTGTTGCTGGTGGCCACTGGAGGCCAGTGCTGCTTGTTGACAAGTCAGGTCAAAAAAAAAAATCCATTGACACTATTTTAGTTGAGTGACGCCAACAGGTGCTGCGTGCCAACACTTGATCTAAAAAAAAAGGTGGTGCTCACTGGGGCAGTGATTATTTAGTAGTGGAGTGACAAATGTAGTAAATGAGCAAATATAAATTTTTAAATAATTTTCAATATCTACTACGCAATGTACATGTTTTAATTCTCACATACAATACACAGCAAACAGACAAAAGAAACACGAATTGTTTAAAAACAGTTATCCTTGTGGCAAGAACACAAGTGCAAATTTGGGACATTTTACAGAAAAAATAATAGAAACAACACAGTCACAAGATCCTTCACACTTTCTGAATGCTGGACTGTCATCCTCCTTTTTCTCAATTTCACCAGGTTCCAGTTCCTGGATGGAGTTGTGTGACAAGGAAACAATACATTTTTGACAATTTTTTTGAGACGCTAAGCATTAGTTTCTGTTATACGCCACTGTGTGACAGAGCCTTAACGACTAATCACTTCTCACTGATTTATTCATTATTGGCCTGCCTCTCATTTCTATTAGTCACATCAACTGTTGGGAAGGATTCAGTCTCATCTATATTGTATCATAGTCTTGGGGAGTGGTAGTGGAGTATAGGACTCTCTGCTGATGAGCATGCTAGCATGTTACATCTTAAATTGGGAAATTATAATTGATGTTGAGGGGGATTAGTCTTTCTGATTATTAATTTCTGTTCTGTCCTCTGTTGGAGCTCCTGTTGGGGAGGTGACATATATGCCAAGTAGAAGTGGCATAAATGTGTCTGATCCTAAGCTGGGTAGGATCCCGCGACTGTGCGTTGGAGCCCTTCTTGGAGGGACTGCACAGTGTGCTGTCTACATTGGAGCTTGTGAACTCAAGAAGTTGCTTTGCTGGATGAAGGGCATCTTGGAGTTAGACATTGGAGATGCATCTGGGTTAGGGTGATCTATGAGAAATGTCCTAATTGAACTGACTTTTTGATAAAGCCTGCTTCGCCGGGACTATAATCTTCACTTTGTTGCTGTCTTTTCAACTATCCCATCAATGTGAAAACTGAACTACAAACGCTGAGGGAGATTTTCCTGACCACTGTCACCAATGTGCTTGCTCAAGGGGTGGATAAAGTCTAGATCTTACTTGTGTATAGCACTTTGAGATGACCTATGTTATGATTTGGTGCTGTATAAATATCTGATTTGAATTTGAATTTTGAATTTGATCTGAGAGTTTATTGACTTGGATGTTAACAGAGCGAGTCACGAAATCAGAAATAAAATCACTAAATTCATCTAAAAATTAGGAGGATGGGCCAGGGGGCCTGACTAATATAACGAGATAAGACGCGAGTCCATTAGTCTGATTGTCATGGCAGCATGGGATGAGCAGGGAAGGTGACATTCAAATTGGTTAAATTTGGCACCCCCATGAGTCACTAAGATAAAGGCGAATTTGTAAATTAAACCAACACCTCCACATTGCTTTGTATCACACGCAAAGTTGACATTTGTGTACCGAGGCGGACAGGCTTTATTTAACGGCAGGTGTACGTTGGACTTTAGGCAAGTTTCCCATAATCCAATCATATGTAACCAATGTTCCAAAATTAGATAATTTATCAGCAGTCATTTAGAGGACAATGACCTAATTTTAATGAACCCTACGCTATCACCATAGTGGTTTTCCTGACTTAAATTCCCCACTAAGCTACTCGTCTCGAAATTCACATTAAGATTTGGCCCAACAAGCTGTCTAATTACCTGTTCTGTGGCCTGCTGTGGTTTCCTAGTGTCACTACTGCTGTAAAACTCTATATTTCTAGATATGCTGTTGATACCTTTCCCAGTTGGGTAAAGGATGTCCGGCATCAGCAAGCCACAGTGACCCCAGAAAGAGGACCAGTTATCTACAAAACTGTAGCCCTGTTATCTACAGAGTTTACCAGCCACCTATATAGAGATGTTAGCCTACAGTAGAAAGAGACAATTAGTCAATGAAGATTTGTCAACCTAGCGAGGTCACAAGTCCTCTCTTATTGGCACTGACATGGATGACAATATTACTATGTGTATTGTCATGTTCCTGTGTTCACTGTCTGTCCCTGTGTGATTCCAGCACCCTAAGATGAGAAGCTATGTCCGATGCTCTGGCCTCAGGTAAACATTGGACATAGGCTAGTGAGTCCAATCTAACTTTGTGGGTAAAGGAGTCCCCTATCAGTAGAGGACACTCGTAAGCCAGTAGGATTATCAACAGGGCTCGCAAGTGCAGAAAATGACTTTATAGTCAGTAGCGGGGAGTGTAAACCAGTTGGCGACACAATTGGGTGCATGGCTTTGTGTGTTCTTAAACCTGACAAAAGTTCAGAATTCTGCATTTGCCAACAAGCCTAACCCAATGCTAAAAGGCGTGTTGGCTGGCCCTTAGCTAATGGTATCTGGTGTGCACATAACATCTAACTCCACTGTAACAGCCTGCTCTAACTTACAAACACACCTCTATAGAAAAGCCAGTTTCTCTGGCAACATAGCAAAACTAACACAAGCCACAAGCCATTTAGAAACTACTGCAGGCTAAAGCGGGCTAACACCAATAGACTACGCTAGCCCCTCCAGAAAATGTCCTAAGCAACAGAAGACAACTAAACCTCATTGAAGACACATTGTCAAGATAAAATATGAACACCAAGTGAACTTGGACAAATGAATAACGAAATAAAAAGCATTCATTACTTGCTTGGCAACTGGAAGCCACTGTCAGGGTTGTTGTGACACATTGTGACTCAATGTGACAAATCTGTAGCAAGGTGTGAGAGAGAGAATGTGAAATTAGAAAGCAATTAAAAAAAGATTTTTAGATAATCTCACTTTAAGCTATTCTCTGAATCTAACCTATTTTCTCAGGGAGGCGTTCCAGGATGAGAGCATAGAACATGAAAGGTCACATCACCATAAATCTTAGTTGTGGTGTGAGGAATAACTGTGGTAAAAATGTCTCTAGGTCTGAGACTTGATGTTGTTCGGCTGTGGCATTTACCTATACATTTATCAACCAGCACACAACAGCTCCAGTCTCGGTGTGTTATAATTTAAAACCACATATTAGGTGACTAATCTATGCGTTACACTTCAGGGGGTAGTATATTCTCAGTCTCGGTATATTCATTCATCGCAGATGCATTGTTGGTGGATAGCTATAGAGCAGCTGGAACAAGGCCCAAACCAATAGCAGCTATACAAGGTGTATTTGAAGATTATTCTCCTGGAGACCTAAGGTACCTGGTGCAAGGTAGACCAGGTCAGATCAGGTTTTAGACCATGCATGCATTTCCGCATCCAACACCTCACAGAACTGCCCTGGGCCCTAAGTGCCAACCACCAGCAGTTGATACTTAACTCCCAAAGGCAGTAATGTGTCTGGCACAGCCAGGTGTTATGTGTGCATCTCTATGTACTTGTCAAACAGTTGAGGTCAAGGCACCTGTGTGCTGGATTGAGCCTCATGGCTGCAGTGTTGCAGCTGATACTCTCTCACAATACACGTAGCGCACCTCATCTGCATCTCTCTAAATAACCACTCATTTGTCATTTCTGTGGTGCCCAACCATGCAAGAAGGAGGCTAGTGAGGGAAGATACCAAGGTACCTGCAACAACTCTGAAGAAGTTAAAGGCAACAGTGAGTGTGATTGGAGAAACTGGGCTTCATGCAACTTTTGTCTGTTACATCACCAGTTGCACAGCTTCCTGGCGCAGTGTAGAGAAAAGAGTTTTCTGAGAAAAGATGTGAAATTTCAGTGACAGTTTGTGAGAATGCACATGGGAAACTCAAACTGAGATTTTTATCAGTGTTTTCTTCCTTTAAAGGACAAGTCAGGTGATGGATGAACTTGGGGCAGTGATAGAGCTTTTGTAATTTTGCCTTTGTACACCACCATGGAGTTGTGTTGAAACAATGAAGATGTGCAGTGCAGACTTTTAGCTTAGTCCAAGGAGTTTTAACACAAATACTGCATTAAACATTTCATAATTATGGCCATTTGAATACTTCATCGCTCCATTTTTAGGGTCCATAAGTAATTGGAAAAACTAACTATAAGGATGATTTCTAATACAATCATCACTTTTACAGCCAGTTTTATTAGACAGGTCATGGGATGTATTCATGAATATTTCCGAGTCACTGAATATGTCTTGGACTTTATTTACATCAATCATTAAGAAATACAAGCAGCATGATATGTAATGAAAAATTTGTCCAGAACAAGCAGTTCTCAAAAACTGACTGATCATCCAAGACAGATGAGGACTTGTTCCTTTGTGTCAAACGAACGGTTACTTTGGGAGATGATATTTTGGCCATGAAACGCATTTCTCTGGGCGTGATCCAGCATGCAGGGGCCTCAGTGTTGAAGACCCCAGCAACTGGAAAAGGCCAAGAGGACAGTCACATTTCACCTGGCTGTGGTAGATAGATGGTTACTTTCCAGAGGTGGGGACGGACCGGTTGTCTGCCCGAGTGGTTGCCATCCAGGACCGAAGGCGGTTCCGTAATGTGGTCAATGCGGCAAAGCATGGCACCAGTGCATGCTCCCAGACCTGACCTGGCCTTACTTGTTGAAAGAAAACTGTACATGAAAGTGATAATTTACTGTAAATTCATCAGTGTGTCAGTAACTGTGTCACACATACATTTTATGTCTGCATTTCTTTTCACTATATGAAAGCATTTTGTTTGGTTTTTGTTCAATAATTTTAGGGATTTTATTAAATATTCTTGTTATACAAAATTGGTTCATTTAAATTTATTTGATTTCTGGGTTCTGTGAGAGCTTGTGGATGAGGCTGTGGGCCAAAGTATCTCACAGCAGAAGCATATTTTGATACCTTTCGCTTCATTAGACGCAGAAAAGGCTTTTGATAAAGTTAATTAGACAAGTCTGTTAATAACTTTGGAGAAATTTGGGTTTGGGGATTCCTTTTTACAATGGATTAAGACTTTATATAACTCAACCTGTGCCTCTGTAGCAATCAGTGGGTGCATTTCACAGCATTTCTTTCTGCAGCAGGGGACTAAACAAAAACATCCACTCTGATCTCATAACATTAGTCTTTATGTAGATGACATTCTTTTGTTTCTAAGTAATCCATCAACTTCTTATCCAGAATTTCTTAACTGCATCTATGAATTTTCTATAATATTAGACTATACAATAAACTGAGCTAAATCTACAGTTTTGCCACTGTGCCAGGATGAATGGAATGTGATGCCAAAAAAAAAGCAAAACAAAAAAAGCCCCCCTCTATGTGTTGACTAGGTTGTCACAGTTGTTCTCCTTTAACTTCACACCGTTACTCAATAATATTGAAAAAGACCTTGATCATCCCTGTCCTTAATAAGCAGGATTGCAGCGGTCAAAATATAAATTTTACCCAAAGTAATAGATGCAATGTCCGTGATACCTGTCCAACCATCATCCAAATGGTTTGATAGTTTAAACTTGATCATTAATAATTCTATCTGGCTAATCATCCTTTAATGTATAAATAAAATGGTTGAATCCAAATCTTCAAGCAGATGAACCATAATTTGATGAAGAACAAACATAATGTCAAGATTAATCAATTTCTAATATTCAATGTCCTACTAAATTATTTAAAAACAAATTGAGCATAGCGTTAGTTCTTGCAGGCCACGAAGTCAAGATCAGCTCACATCAGCTGACTCGCTCGTACGCTTTTAATTGGCACATTCCTCATAGAGCGCCCTATTTAACTGTCGCAGCCAGCATAGCTGCTTCTTCCGCAAGCTGAACTGCAAGTCTGCACACCCCAACTTACCCTGCTGCTCTTCCTGTCCGGCTCTGATCTGTGGCGGGACGACTGTGTCATGCGCGCTCCGTAACTGCTCTCTGATCCAGCGGAAGCTGTAGGTGAGGAGAGCATGTTCCCATGCGCCAGAGTTCCCGTCTGCTCCTGCTCCTGTTACTGCTGCCGCTCCTCGACCGCATTTTCTGCTGCAGCCGCTTCGCCGTCCCGGTGAGCAGCGTCCTGGCCCCGGCTGCCTGTCCTGTGGACTCGGATGATGGACCCATCTTCCAGTCTTCCCTTTATTTGCACTGCATGTTATCCCCCAGGGCTGCTCCTTTTTCTCCAGGCTTCTTGACCTTTCCTACTCTGTGGGAAGATGTGTAATTAGCTTCTGGTTTCTCCTACTAGATGAATGAAATGGCATCTTTCTTTAACGATGACAGCCTCGTGTCCCTGTTAGTTACCTGATTATTCACAGGTGCTGCCCATTCCATTGTTTTTTTGTTTTTTTTTCAATAATCAGTGGTTTGCTGATGTATGGCCAAAAGAATTATCATCCCTGCCAAGGTAATGCTTCTTCTGCTCTAATGCAATTCTACCTGATTGTTGTGACCTGTCTTCTGTGGGGTAAACGTTGGTCATGGAAACAAATCCTGTTTTTATAACAATGAAGCAACTGTAAATGTAACTAACAAAGGGCGTCACAGTCGCCAAACAGTCACCTCTCAATGAGATACAAGCTTTAAAATCTTCGATGTTAGTGTTAAAATGCTAAAACGCCGGCAAGAGTTGAGCTCCGCTACTACTACATCACCTCCGCTAGTACTCCATTACTGCTCATTTCGCCTCCGCTGGTCTCCACTGGCCAACGTCGGAGGCTTGACTGGACACAGCCGAGCGTAGCCCACTTCCCCTGGAGCGAGCCTTCTCCGGCGCTTCATAGAGATTTTTGAGAATCTGCTACATTGGCCAGCATCAGCCACTTCACGTCATAGTGTGAATGGGTCATAAAGTACGAACCCCTGTGTATCATTTTATGTTTAATTCTCAGCAACATTTTTAGTTGTTTTTGCCATGAAAGTAATCCTGATAAAAAGTGTCAGGAGTTAAACTTTGAAATATGCTCGAAAGATGCATATCCCTTGCAAATCTCGAAGCCTGTGGGCTGAATCGTGCCTGCCATGAATCTTCACCTCCGAGAAACTGCGTTCAAGCTGTTGCTTTCAGGGATCTCCAGCATTAACACATGAACGCTCTGCTGAAGACAGACAATTCCAAAAGAGGTAGGGGACTGAGTACTTAAAAAGTAGCCAGCGTGTCTCTTCATGAAACCCTTCTGAATTTGATTATGTGCCATTTCACACTAAGCAGATTCTGTGAAATGCAAGAAGGAATCACCAGTGGAGGGAAATTTTTCACACGGACAGGCTCCCAATTCACAGCAGATGGAAGTGCACAACATGATTATGCAAGATGTTGCGAAAGCCTTTCATACAAAACGATATTCCGGAAAGCCGAATTTGACATCAAATCCTCCCTTGCTGTGCTCACCTTCACAACTTTCCCTTTAAGATTCAGAAATTTCAGTTTCAAATTTCACCAAACCGATTACATTTCTGAAGAAAAGTTTTCCACGCATGATGCTGCTGCTCAACACTGGCTGTTGGAGCAAATGGTATCTGTGATACAGGCTTTTTGCCTAATTGCAAAAAGCGAAACACCTTCTGAGCTCAAGGAAAAAATGAGCTTGCACAAAAATTAAAAAAAACTGCCATGTCAAAATGCATATCAAAGGGAATCAGTAGTATTGCATTGCCTCTGGGTGAAGAGGTTTTTACTCACAAACCAAGTTCATTCTGCAAGGAGAGTCTGCCACAAATCAAAGTATCAGGCAGAACAATCAAAAGAAATACCTGTAAAAGTGCAGATGGTCCAAAACAACACTGAGTTCTCTCTGAGCTGCTGTTATAAATGCGAGCACTAAAGTTCAGCTGACGTGGTGTGAAGCGCTCTCACATCTCTTGTGCCTCCTTGAATTTGTCTTGCAGCACGGTGCCGTTTGACAAACCGTGGCTTCTTCATTTGTTTTCTCTGATCTTGTTCATCCATAAAATGTGAAACGTTACAAATGTCTTCTTGGCCCAGCAGTGATGATTTGCCATGCTGTGTCACAATTCACAGAAACCAACAAAACAACAAAAAATTGTTTGCTTCAGGGGATTGATATATATAATAATAATAATCTACTTTGGGCTTCTCCCAATTGAAACTCAGGGTTACCACAGCAGATCCCAGATGGATCTGCATGTAGATTTGACACGTTTTACGCCGGATGCCCTTCCTGACGCAACTCCACATTACATGGAGAACGGGCAGGGGTTTGAACTGGGAACCTTGCACTAACTGCTAGGCCACCACACCTGTGTGTGTGTGTGTGTGTGTGTGTGTGTGTGTGTGTGTGTGTGTGTGTGTGTGTGTGTCCGTCCCACATCACAGCAGAGTGATTTCATTCAGCGGCTTCAGTCAGCGCTCAAATCATGCACTAATATTCCTGTCTGCGTTTATTCCGCTGCTAATTGTGCTCCAGAAATAG
>OMMV01231859.1:0-13835 GCA_900302635.1 Chatrabus melanurus | reverse complement strand
TAATAGGCCTTGGCCTTGTCATGTTAAAATACATTGTAGAACCTTCAGCACCACTTATTAAAAGATTTAAGTGAATGTATGTATATATTTGAGCCTGTATGTACAATTTTGACCCTGTGTGGATTAGAGAAGATCCCAAATCACTTCAAACTTGTGCACCCAATTCTTGTTTTTTGAAGTCATTAATGATGTATGCTGTACAATCATTCCACCCTGGCAAAAGAACAGTTCAAAGAAATCATTAACATCCCAAAATTACCATGACATTCATGCCCATGATGAGTGTATGTAAACTTCTGACCGCAACTGTATTTACACAAAGGTACTTGAAAAAGCTCTTGGTCTCACCCAGAAAACATCACAGGAGAAAGATTGTTCTTGCATTATTATTCATCTTAGTCTCGCTTAACTACAATGCACTTGGTCCACCAATGTTCAAGCTTGCATTTGCCCCAAAATGGGAGTTACACACCTTATTTCTAGGTGAGGCCAAGAGGTTTTTGAAGTACCCTCATATGTGTGTGTGTGTGTGTATATATATATATATATATGTGTATGTAAAGGGTTAGCATTCGGAATTTGAGGCGATGAGTCCTGGGACACACCAAGCAAAAAAATTGAGTCCCAAGCCTCAAGGCTGAGTCCCATGATGAGGCAGTGTCGCGGCCTTGCACGAGCGCTGCAGGTGCGACGACCCTCTGAGGGGGTCCGGGGGCATGCACCCCTGGAAAACTTAGAAAAAATGGTGCATTCTGGTGTATTTTCAGCATAAATTTGTGCTCATCTAAAGCTGCCATTTTTATATTAAAATTGTGAAAAAAAGTGTTAAGTGTTTGGGAGGTGGAAACTTTTTAAAAAATGTTCATAAAATGGTGCTTTCTGGTGAGTTTTGGCAGTTTAAATAACACAAAATTAAAGTGAATTTTGTTGTTTTTCTTATTCTTCATAGGTTTGTTTTTTCACGATAAATAAATAAAGATTTAAGTGTAAAAAAGAGTACTATTGATTGACTGTTTTAGGTGTTAAAATTTATTATTATTATTATTAATAGTAATCTTATAATGTGCAAAAAAAGTCTAAAATGTCTTCAAAAGTGCCCCCCTCCAACTCTGGGGGGTTGGGGGGAGGGGCAGTCCCACCCCTCACCCCTCACCCCTCTGGCTACACGCCTGCACAGCAGGAAGAAAACAGATGTGGAAAAACACGTTTATTTATGTGAAAGCACAACGGTAAGAAGTTTATATCACATACGCCATCCGTCAGAAGCACACCTGGTGTATAGTTGAAGGAAAGAAGAGTGAAGTATATATATTTTTAAACTTTCACTGTGTGTGCGCTCAGTTATCGTTGCGTCACCACCGCGCAATGAAGTGAGACTGACGCACACTGTTGATGGTGTGAAATAGATGTTAATAAAATAGACTTGTTGCTTATTTAATGCCAATCAGTGGGTTAATGTCCTTTTTAAACATGCACTGCCCTCTGTGCTGAATGCGCCGGGGCACAGTGAAAGTCCTGCTGACTCCAATAACACCACGCCTTGCACGGATTTAGTGAAACATCTCTGCACCCCCAGGAACGCCACTGAAATATCTTGATTTTTGACCAGATTTCATTCGAAATGGACCTGAAAATGAACTTGCTACGCCAGGCAAATCACATTCCCATGCGTCCCAATGAAAAATTTGTGTCCATCTTGGTGTATATTGCGTCAGGACGGCGTAAACGCGAACCCTGATATATACATATGAGGGTACTTCAAAAACCATCCATCCATCCATCTTCTATACACGCTTACTCCAGTCAAGGGTCACGGGGGGTGCTGGAGCCTATCCCAGCGGTCACTGGGCGAGAGGTGGGGTACACCCTGGACAGGTCGCCAGTCCATCTTCAAAAACCTCTTGGTTTATATATATAAACTAGGTGAGATAAATGAAAAATAGCATAATTTAAATCCCATAGCTTTGTTTTATTATTTAAGATTACATTTTAAAGTATTTTAGGTAATTTTAAACTTCATTTCAAAATTGTATCACAAAGACGTTTATTTTTCATTATCTGTCATGGCCCACCTGCAGTACCTTTACAGTCCACCATGGGGCTGCGGCCCACACTTTGGGAATTACTGCTCTCCCTGAACTGACTCGGAATTAGATATGAGCTTAATTCTGCCATTGGGTTGGAGATTGTAATGCACAAACATCGATTTGTCCATCTCATGTAAACAACTTTGGATCCACAATTCCAGTGTTATTACTCCACCTAGAGCTTACAATTAGAGAAACCAATCAGACAGTGTTGAAATGTTATTTCAATGATTGGCTAAAGAAAAAATGCTCAGTTTAAAAGTTCCCACAGGAGACTGGGTTTCAATATGGAATATTTAAGATAAAGTTACAGATCTGAAACACTGAGCTGGGCTTTAATTCTTTAATTGACGCGCTGGGAGTGGAGGATTTCTTTAGATGGGTGTGAAGATGAGTTTATTAAAAGGCATGGAGGAGAGAAGACGAGGGATGTGAAAATGTTTAGTTTTAGGCACAGCTGAACTCCTTCGTGGCAAAGCCTCAAACATCCTCGCCTTTACCACTCTGATGTTTTCATTATTATTCTGCCACGCATGTGAGTGTACATGCACACAAACAGCCAGTGCGCTGCTCATCCGCACATAGATCAAAGCGCACACACTTTTGATTTGGTGTGATTTCGCAGTTTGGCCTGACCTAATTTTGCTGGCCGCACGCTGCGCTCGTGTCGACCCTGTGATATCGTCCATGACACTTGCGGAGAAACGCGTGTGTGTGAGTGCACGCGCGCCACAAGCCATTTCCGTTGCAAAACTATGCACGACAGTTTTCTCAGATCTTCGCCTCCCTGTGAGTCCAGTTCCATCTGACACACTGTTCTCCTGCCGAGGGGATGAGAGAGGGAGGAAGGGAGGGAGGAAGATAAGAGGAACAGCTGGAATCTTCCAGTTGTCTGTTCTCTTCCTCCCTTTGACTTCCAAATTTCACAGTATCAAAAGATCAATCAACACTTTTCTTCAATTCCCGTCGCCCTTGCCCCTCTGCTCATCCCCCTTTCCAGTTTATTCATTTGCTTCTATTTCCCCACAATCTCATGTTTTTTAACTTATTTTCCTCCCAATGTTTTTTAATCTCCACTCTTTCCCTCGTGTGACATTCTGTTTCTTCTTCTCCCCCCTGAGTTCTGGTTCCAATTCTTTCTTCTTTCCCCTCATTTGTGGCTGTGTTTTCACGCTTTTATTTTATTACTAGTTTACAGCTACTTCACATCTGATTGCTCTGTAAATAAATTAAAAGTGGGACTTTTAGATTATGCAGATGATGGAGATAGCAATCTAATACAGTGCACAGTACCTCCCACTCAGCCTTGGAGGAGGTTTTTTTTTGTAGGGGGAGGTTTTTAATGGATGTGATACAAACTGGTGGTGGAGATAATTAATTGTTTACAGAATTATTTTGCAACAAATGTTGCAAAAAAATGCACTATCTGCTTATTGCAAAGATCACAATAAATCAGTAAATCTGCTTACTTATAACTGCATTAAAATGCTATCATCATACTGTATATTTTTGCTTTCGGCTGTCCCCGGTCGCTTGGGGTCACCACAGCGGGTCCGCATTGGGATTTGGCACAAGTTTTACACGGGATGCCCTTACTGATGCAACACCAGGTTTATATGGAGAAATATACTCCCAGCTCTTGGTGTTCCCAAGCGTCCCACCCAAGTACTAACCAGGACCTACTCTGCTTCACTTCTAAGAGCTGATAGGATCAGCTGTGCTGATTAAGGATTCTCTTAAAAAGACATGACATTTCAACATAGTAGAAACACAGTTTGAACATAGATTTGATCTGTTTTCTTTTATGAAAATCCTTCCCTATGCCACTTTCACCATGAAGCAGTGACTGGCGATGCAATGTGCAAAATTTTCACTATCCCCATTTTCTCCAATCACAGCCACAGAAACATATAACTCTTTCAGAGTTGTCTGGGTGTCTTGGTGGCTTCCCTCACCAGTCTCCTTCTTGTATGGTCACTCAGTTTTTAAGAACTGCCTACTCCAGACTGATTTACCATACAGTACTATATTGTTTGTATGTATTAATGATTGATGAAGTCCAAGACATTTTCAGTGACTTACATGTTCAGGTATCCATCCCTTGACTGGTCTGAAGAAAACTAGCTGTAAAAGTGATGATTTTTATTAACAATAATTATTTAGTTTGTTCAGTTACTTATGGCCTCTGATAATGGAGGGACTGTGTATAAAAATGGGTTTAATTCCTGAATGGTTAATGCAATATATTTGCCGAACCCCTTGAATTACAGCTAAAAGGCTACACTTCAGACACATATTGATTGTTTTATTTCAACTCCATTGTGATGGTGTACAGAAGCAAAATTACAAAAATAGTGTCACTGTCCAACTACTTATGGACCTGACTGTGTAATTAGGATGGATTAAATACAGACAACAAATTTCGTTGTATGTATACATGTATGTGCAATGCAAAAAAAGGTTCTTCTTCTTTTTCTTCTTCTAATAGCATTGTAATTTGTTCAAAGATGCTTAACCAAGACAGCTTTGAAAAAGTGACTGGATGTGTCTGAAAGTGTTGGAGTTACTTCTTTATCTATGATCACTGATCTTACAATAAATAGAGTAAAAGCAGAATGGACACAGACAGGTGCGACAACACCCCTCTGCCCCACTTTATTTGGACAGATGGGTAACAAGGGTTTGACATGTTATGTGGAGTGAACAGTATTATTTATCAAATAAAACTTTATGGTGACAAAGCAAGTGCAGGTAAAGACTTGATAACATTTACTACTGATTAGTTCTGCACTGTAAAAAAATTCTGTTGTTTTTACGGAAAAAAACTGGCAGCTGTGGTTGCCAGAATAATTCTGTAAAAAAAATGCAGTAAAAACATGTAAATACCTTTCCAGAAAATACTGTAAATTTTACAGTATAAAACTGTTGTAATTTGCAAAAAAATAAAATAAAATAACAATAATAAAAGCAGAATGGGACACAGGTAGCCTTGAACCAGAGCTATTCTGTTTAGGAAGTAAGTACACTAACTGCTTGTGCCACCATTCTGTCAAGTGCTAGGAGTTACTCTGAAAATGTAATGAACTGCAGAATCCATTTTATCCTCTTGATATATAGCCTTCTCAATTCAAAACAGACATGATTTTTTTCAGAACTCCTCATATTAACATACTTTGTACAAATACAGTAAAAACATGTTAATATGACATATAATTCATTATATTTTCAGAGTATTTGCTGCATTGCAACAGCACAGTGGCGCAAACAGTAAGTGTGCTTGCCTCCCAAGCAAAGTATCCCAGGTTCAAGGCTGCTTAAGTCCTGTCCTCTTCTACAGTTGGAGTTCTGTTAGAAAAAACAGCTCAACATGTGGATCCCATGCCAAACCTGCTGTGGTGGCCCTGAGCAAAATGGGAGCAGCCCAACAAAATTGCGTTGAATGGTATTCACTCTGCAAATTTTACAGTATAATGTTTTGTAAATTACAACATTATACCGTAAAATTTGCGGGTTGTTCTGTAAAGGTATTTACATATTTTTACTGTATTTTTTACAGAATTATTCTGGCTGCCAGTTTTTTTCCATAAAAACAACAGATTTTTTTTTACAGTGTACACTCGGAAACATGATTATTGTGACACATATGGAAACACGTTTCTATCCACCAGAGGCTGATGAATCATTTTGCTGGCATTGGCAGACACAATCATGGGAAGTAGAAGGAAAAATGCCAAAAGCGGCCCCATTTCCTATTACAAATGAATGTTCAACAAAAGTTCAAGAATCCTGGTCTGGAGCCAAACAAAGACAGGAAGACAATCCACCTTGCATCAAATTTTCAAAACAGAGTCATATCAGTGGAGGTGAATAAAAATGTGCTAAGGAGCACTGTTTCTCAGTGGCAAATAAACACATAGCCCCTGATTTACTAAGATCTCATAAAACGAGTACTAAATTGTGTGGGCATTCTAAAATTTTGCACGTTGGGCTGGTGAACGTTTTGCAAGTGATTTACCAAGAATAAGTGTGCAAATGATAGCGGATGGTAACATGAAGTAGACAGCAGTATGTCAATGAGGATTATGCATGTGTTAACGACCATAAGTGCAAAATGAAATTCAATCAGCCACTTGCAGGTATGCACCAAATAAAACAAACACATACATTTGAACACATTTTCATGTTTTCTGTGTTAAAGATTATTGAATGAAAATAAAGAAATGCATACCCCAAACAGCTCACAGGAAATTACTTTGAATCAGATTTATGTGTGTCTGCAATCCCACAACACAGTTAGTACCCTGCCTTCAAACTTTCAAGATGCAGATGCACTCATGAGCCCCTTAAATCTCTTTTGAGCTTGATAAAAACACATTGTGTTTGCTAAATGAACCTATTTGCATGTTCTCCTCCCAGTATTTTGTGCACTTGGGTAGACACACCCCAGATTGCATATTCATTAAGGCGAACATATTAAATGGACAATACGTGTTATTTTGCACATTTGAAAGATGGAATCCTCAGTGCACACTGTAGATCAGGTGGCACATTTGTTTGTGGGTGATATGGAGTTTGCACACATTTTTATGCACGCAAACCTTTAGTAAGTCAGGCCCATAATGTGTAATCCTCAACCTAAATTGGGGGAGTAAGCCACAGTGACATCCCACCCGTACAAAACATTTCAGTCAGTATGAGCAGTAGCTGTCGACTTACTGTATGTGAGTAGACTCAGACACACATACTCCACAGAGAACCCTTTTTTGAGGGTTGGGTAATGATTAAGATGTAATGTTCTACTGTTTAAGACCCTTTTCCAATTCCATTGAAAGCTGCATATCCTCCTGTAATATTCCATTCTGATGTTTGTTATGTGGCAATGAAAGACAGAGTTGCTGACATGCAAAAGCTGCTCCACATTTCTCCCGACTCTTGACCTTGTATGATATACAGGATTCTTCTACCAGATTATTCTTGGAGCAAAAAACCCTGTCTGGCTTTCTTAGTATTTTGAAGGGATTGAAACAATATTGTAATATGGGAATTGATGTCTGTATGAGCCATTCTCTTTTTCCCTCTTTTTTTGACTCTTGTTGAAAAAAAAAAAACTCATCTCCTGGATGTGTCGCAAAAATCCTCCGGGACAGGCCACAACTGTATATGTCCTGTTGTGTGTACTGATTAAGACATAAAGAAACATACGTGTCCCATTGAGCTGACTTCTTACTTTATCTGTCAACTTCTTTACAAGTAGCAGATGCCTTGGAAATGTACAAACAAACAAGAAAGGATATATCTCAAAATGAAGGTGCTAACATACACTTTGGCTACAGTAGACCTGTTTTGTGCTTGGCAGATTAATAATAGTTAATCACGGGCCACTTTGTAGTAGCAAGCCAGAATAAGCTACTTCATCATCAGTAGATGTTAGTGCAAAAACCCATTAATGATTATTCAGCAACATCCTAAAGATGGGTACTGAGGCAGTGCAGCAAGGCGTGCCTGCTGCAGACAAATTTTCAGACAACCTCATCTTTTTGCAGTTGGTAACAAACTTGAAACACACTTTTAATGGGCACAGAATCAATGCAGAATAGGAGACTCTCAGTGCTAACTACACTGTACATGACAGCTGGTAATAATGGAGGTGCAATCAGTATCACTGGTCACTTAGTGCCCACCGGCAGTGGTCCCTGTCAGCATCACTGTCCAGTATATCAGTGAGTGCTTGATGCCCAGGAAGGACTACCAATGGTGAAAGTGTGGGATCTGGCACCAGAGTATTCAAAACTGCTGACACTGCATGAAATCATTTTATTCATTCATTTAATCATTTTATTAATTTATTTATCATTTATTGATTATTGAAATTTTAAGTGCCCAAGCCCAACACCAGTGGCGTTGTGAGTATGTGAGATTAGTCACTGTCGGTTGAACGGTGCAGGAGAAGTTAGCAAGCAAAGTCACAACATGCTCAACACGGATTATATGGTAAAATTTCTGTGCTAATCCATCATCAATCCATCATCCACTAACCATCCAGCAGGTGGCAGACACATCAACGGGATATTACATACTCAGAACAAAGTTGCTTTTGTGGATTGATTTGTTGCATCAAATTTCCCCAGATTTGAATGAGTTTGTCCTCATTATATGGACTGTTAATTTGGTGAGTTACAACCTGAAAGCATTGTTTTAGATTTATTGTCTGAAACAGGAGGGATTGGACTCATTTTAACATCTACATATATATTCATCCATGGCACTTTGCAAGGTGCATGCCTGTGCAATGGCATGGACACATGGAGTGCCCTCTGCACTCCACACATGGCAGGATCATGTAGTGTACACATAACTTCAAAGACAATATCCAAAACATGTGGTAACAGATGTGACAAACTCTCATTAGGAAATGCCAATTTTCTGACATTGCCAGATAACTGACATTAAACATTGCCAGTTCCATGTACCACGTGGTTTACACAATACATTGCACTGCAATTTCTTTTTGCATATATTCATTGTAAAATTGTATTGCAGCAGCATAATCAAAGATCACAACCAAGCAACCACAGACTGAAAATTCATGACAAAGAGTGAGGGTAACAGTTTAAATTAATATGTGTCTTGTGCAGTGGTTTAATGACCTAATGTTTGCACTATGTTTTAATAATTCTGCATCATGGTTTGGATTAGCCACACCCGCTTTCCCATTACTCTTTGGTGATTGCTGGATTGTTGAAGTAATGGCTCTGACTTTGTGGTAACCTTGTTGATCAGGTCTGCTTATAGATCTCTACTGTTTACATGTGTTTTTATTGTGTTGCAGTGGTTAGTTTATTTGGATTTATTGGTGACCTTATTACGAGTGTGTTAGGGCTTCAGTGTATTTGTGCTATGTCACTGCTGCCAATAAATGCACACTCATGAAGTAAAATTAATTCTCTGCCTGAGCTCTGAACTGGTGGTGGTGATGGTTTGGGGGGTGGGGGTGAATAAAACAAATATACAAACAAAAAACACATTGGCGTAGGTTTGTATAGTCTTCTGTTATGTAAAAATTATTCCTTGGCTTTGGAAAAGCCGAGGCATGTACCCTTTAAAATGCAGTGAGTGAACAGATAAATGAATGAATGAGTCCATCTCCTCCAGTTTAACACGATAACTCAAAAACAATAAATGCCATCATCTTATAGGTCATCAAATTAAAGGAACATATGACGACAAACTCTTTCACATCTGGTGAACATTGATGCACCAGATCAACAGAAAAAACAACTTTGTCTAACCTATGTAGTGTCTCATATCTGCCACCTGCTGGATGGTTAGCAGATGCTGGATGATGAGGGATCAGTTGCAGCTGTGCTCATCAGTCAGAGACAGACAGACAGTTTCAGCAGAGAAATGTACTAAATCAGACATGTAGGCTGTTATTATACCCACTGAACAGCAGAAATTTGGGGGGTTTGAAGTTACATGTAGCTTGAAATGAACTTGTTTGTCAGTTTCTTTCATTTCCAAAGCCTACAGCCAGGTTCATAAGTAATTGGACAGTGACACAATATAGTTGAAATGAAACAGTCAAGATGTTATTGCAGTGAAGATTGTCATCTTTAATTCAAGGCGTTTAACAACATTTAACATTTAGGAATTATGGGTATTTGTATAGGTAGTGCCTCCATTTTCACAGCTCATAAGTAATTGGACACACTAAATATAAGGAATATTTTTAATACAAACCATCACTTTTACAACCAGACAAGTATTTTCTTTTTTCTTCAGACAAAACAAAGGATGGATACATGAACATTTCCAAATAACTGAATGTCTTGGACTTCATTTACATCAATCATTAAGAAATACAAAGAGTATGGTGCTGTATGGTGAATCAGCCTGGAGTGACATTTCTTAAAAACTGAGTGACTGTGCAAGAAGGGGATTAGTGAGGGAAGCCACCAAGACACAGAGACAACTCTGAAAGAATTATAGGCTTCTGTGGCTGTGATTGGAGAAACTGGGCAGAGTGCAGCTTTTGCCTGTTGCATCACCAGTTATGCCGCTTCATTGTGGATTGGAGCTGAGAAGGATTTTCACACAAGAAAATAGATCAAATGTAGGCTCTTGTCTTCCATGTGGCTTTTTGCAAACTGCAGGTGAAATTTCACATCTTCTTTTCAAGAAAATCTTTCTCTGTGCCACTCCACTGTGAAGCTGTACTGTATGCTGTTTGTTGCATATGTGCATACTCTACATATTGTGACCCCTGTATAGAATATTAACATTTCATGAGAAATTTGAATTGTTACAGCCCTAACGATGCAACAGAAATGCTGTTTTTTCATAAAGTTGACAAAAAACTGACCAAACGAGGAAAGTTGATGTTTTCATTTGGCACCAGCATAAACCCTCGCACGACTATTATGCAAGTTGTGCAGATGTTACCATGGTAACATTTCAATTTGTTTGTCATAGCCATCATTGCACATCAGCAGATATTCTGTCACTGATGGGCTTACATTGCATGGAATACTGGGCATGATTTTTAACAATTACCCGTGAGTGAATGACAGGATGCAAAACAAAGAAATCACCTTCACAATAGCATGAGCATCCATGAGACAGGCCCACAAAAGATCAGTCAGAGTGAAAAGAGAACACCAACAAAAATGTGCCTGTGATTAGACTTTTTCAAAGCCAGCAGGTCAGCGTCGGACTGACAGATGGCCACAACCAAACGTTTGCAGCTGGCTTTGATGAACATGTTTTGTTTTGGCCGTGACGCAGCACGACACGACTCCTTTTCATTCCATCCTAATCCCATCATTCCCCCTCTCAATCCTCTCCTTGCCCTCTTCACTCGCATTTTCATCTCATTTCTGTCCTTTGTCTAAAAGCTCGATAATTCAGCTGTGCATTACTAACGCAATTTTCATGACTCCATCAGCTAATTTTCCATCGGCTGCATCTTGTTTAAATGGAAAGTACAAATCAATGGTTGGTGAGTTTCCAAGAAAAGAGGTATAGTTAAGATCCTTCTTATAGTTCGGACGTGATGTGTGCAACAGCTGAATGCTTGGGCTTTGTGAGGCTGAGAAAGACGTGGAATTGCATTCACAGAAACAGTTCGGCGTCACAAATTTTGACTGAAAACGACTTTGGTCCCTTGATTGCTCATGTTGTTCTAATGGGATATTAGATAAACACACCGCTGCCAAGCAGCCGCGCTGCTGAATCAGCTCTGATATCAGCAAAACAGTCAAAGGAGATTACATACCTGATTGTGTGCATCATTATCTTGGAGCTGGAGATGCTGTTCACCTCATCTCATTTTGTCTATGCACATCATACCACTGTGTTCTGTCTCTTAGTTTGGCTCAGCATGTTTTAATATAGCACAGCAGCCTTTTCAAGTTTTTTTATATAGTTGGGATTTCTGATTCAGATTTATACTTTTTCCTCATCTATCTATCTATCTATCTATCTATCTATCTATCTATCTATCTATCTATCTATCTATCTATCTATCCATTTCTGTGCAAAAGTTTTAGACACCCATTTTTTTGGATTCAAACGAATGAACAAACAAACAAACAAACAAATGCCCCCAGGCATCATTGTCAACACAAAATCATGTGAAATCCCCACCCCCACTAAAAAAATGAAACGTAAATGAAATCTGAGATGATCACATTTTCTTTTTCATTAAAGTAACCAATCAATTGCTAATTTACAAACGCCATTTTAAAAAGAAGCAAAAACACAAAAAAAATTTGATTTCCTTGTGGCTGTACTGCCTAGTACTTGACAACACAAAGACAGTTGCTGATGATGATCACTCAGTAATAAAATTATTTTTAAAAAAACCTGATTTAACACAGCCTGATTTTCTTAAAAATTTGAAGACACCCTCAAACAAATTGTCATTTTATCACCTAAAAGAAATTAATAATTTTTAAAGGTGAGATGTAGTCAGACATTTTACATATTTATTCATAAATATGAACTATTTAACAGCTTCTCTTTGTTTAAATGAAAAATTCAGACACATTTAATATGCCTAAAACCTTTGCACGATACTGTATACACACACACACACAACCCCAGTAGACGAAGAAAAATAATACAGAGACACGCATCACTATCCGTCCACTTTTGAATGCATGAGCTAAAAAAAGACTACCGAAACACAACATTGGTAATGTACCCTTACCTACCACTAGGTGGGAGTGTTGACCATGGAAACTGGGGACAGAATAGAAAAGTTACATACAATAAAATCATAGCCTCAGCTTCCTGACACCAGTAGAGCACTATTTTGCTACATCCATTTTAACTCTAAGAATAAATGACAACTGAATATTAAATATAGTATGAGGGACAGAATACAGTCCATGCAAGCATTGAACAGTGTAGGAGCCAGAACACATCCCTGACAAACACCAGTTTTCCCTGGGAAAAACTTACAGTCTCTGCCTCCTCTCCGTACAGCACTCACAGTATCTGTGTACAGGCTGGCTATGAAGCCCAGCAACTTCTTGGGGATCCCACGAAGTGTCAGGATGTCCCAGAGAGCAGTCTGAACAACTGATTCGAACACTTGCGAAAATCAGCATAGGCTGCAAAGAAGCACTGCCGATATTCATGCTTGTGTTCTACGAATACTTGCATAGCTAGAATGTGGTTGATAGTTGACTTCTTGGGTGTGAAGCCAGACTGTTCTGGTCGCTGGAACTGAATTCTATTAACAATAATCCTTGCAAGCACCTTCCCCGGCACAGATAGCAGTGCAGTACCCCTGTAGTTGTTACAATCCATGTGGCCAACCTTTTCTTTCCTTAGCACCACAGACCAACACAAACCCGGTATGAAGGTGAGCGCCGTGTATTTCTGCTCTTTATATTGAGGCGGGCTCAAGACCTGTATACACTGTATGTACACACAATAACAATCAATTACATGAATGAAAAGCTGACACTAATGGAAAAATACAAACTTCACCTTACTGTTTCACTTCAGAGAGTTTTGGTGGCTGCAGTCTGCTGATGCGCTGTTACACATTGCACACAGATCTGTTAACTCCCCAGAAAACCACTCACTTGAGTTTGCAGTCTGAATAGCAAAGCACAAGATTCCAGCAGACTCCAGCTCTTAAAGTGGATGACAGATGACAGTCTTTATGGCCCCTTTCACACTGGGCTGCGAGTGGTGGCGGCCAGATGGAGACACAAAATTGCAAGAAAATAGGCGAATAGTGGCAAGGTTGCACTTGGACTCACACTGAATAGGGAGGCAGTCCCTAATCCACAGTAGCGGATTGCGCACGCATGACGCTCGACAAGCATGCGGCATTCGCTCGTCATGTGTGGGACCTCTCGGCAAATATTCGGGCCAAAATGCGCCTGGATTTCGAGTGAATGCCGGGTTGCATTTGCAGGAGTTTCAAGCGACATTCGTGCGGCAAGAATGAACGCATGAATGACTGAATGAATGAATGAAACGTGGGAATGTCACTGGACGCTTGCATGAACGTCATGCAACACTCGGACAGCATTTATGCATGACAAAAGACATTAGGACCAGGCACGGCGTCAGAATTTCAGTTTTGGATGTGCCAAATCAATCGTGGCTGTGCCTTTTAATTAGATAAATTAATAGCCCGCTGTGTAACTTACTAAAACACAGCTGACTGATATAGCAGTCTTACTTTGTGTGGTGTATAGCGAGTTTGGCTGCTTTATGCTTCTTAAT
>OMMV01231858.1:0-10839 GCA_900302635.1 Chatrabus melanurus | reverse complement strand
TTTTTGGAAATAAAGTGAATTGCACTGATAAGTTCCAGAAGTATTGTTCATTTCGGGGGGGGGCACCACAAAGCATTTGTGCTTAGGGGATCCAAATGGCTAGCCACGGCCCTGGGTGTGTCCCTATTGACACCTGCCCCTGCTACCACAACGGTGAGATATACAAACCTGGGGAGTCATTCTCAACGAAGTGTCAAAATTGGTAATTATTTCACTATTTTAAATAATAGGTAATAGCACATGTGGGCATCAAAACAGTATGGGCTACTGCAATCTGACATTTGACAACAAATGACCTTGACCTTCACACAAATGACTGACCTCTAGCAAGCCTTGCCCAGGTAATTCTGGAATCCACCTAAGTGTGTGCCAAATTTGGCACAAATCAGGTTGAAAATAATATTCCCTTGATTTTAACCTTTGCCAAAATGAATTCTTTCATGGCAATTTCAGGGTCAACCTTCATTGACATACCAAGTTTGGTAGAAATCAGTTGTGAGGTTGAGCTTCATCCACATATCAAGTTTGGAGTAAGGCAACAAACAGATAGATGGACAAACAGACAAATGTTTGTCAAATTATAGTACAATAATGTTTCAGTTAAACATTATATTCCAGGTCGTTTATCCAATTGTGCTGACAGGGGTCTTTGCTCTCCTCTTTGCAGCACCTGTGGGAATGGTAAGTGGAACTGTAAAGAAAAAGACTGCCCTGGCGTCTGCTCCGTACTGGGTGGCTCTTACATCACCACCTATGATGACAAAGCATATAGATTTCAAGGAGACTGCTATTACCTTATCTCCAGGGTGAGCCAGCCATACTAAATTTATCTGTGCTTACAAAGTACCAGTTTGTTATTATTTTTATTGATTATTTGTCTGCGTGATTTTAGGAAATTAATGGCACTTTCGCAATCTTTGGTCAACTGGTCAGATGTGAAAACTCTGAAAGCACCAGTTGCCTGCTTGCAGTTAAAATAAAACTGCAAACAGATAAGGTAACGTTGAAGTATATTGTGTTCTCCCTGAATAACACAAAATAAATTCATGTTTTTCTATCAGTTCATGTGTTGGAGATGTTTTAGACAAATGTGTTGATTCAGGATTTAGCCAAATACTTTTGCCAATCACATTTTTATTTTTCAATTGCAGACGATTCAAGTTAATGCTAATGGAAAGCTGTTCTACAACGGTCAAATTGCTCAAATGCCTCTTTTCTTGGGTGAGTGTCTTTTTCTTTTGAAAATTCATTTCTTTTCCCTTAATACAGTCCGTATTAATCAATAGGTTTTGGGTTTCTGTTTGTTTGTTTTTACTCATAGATGAAGTGATCATCTTCAAGCCATCATCATTCTTCATTGTCATCTACACCACCTACGGGCTTCAAATTCAAATTCAGCTCATACCCACAATGCAGCTGTACATCAAAGCTGGTGTTTGCTACAAAGGAAACCTCATGGGTGTGATTTTATTCTTTATCAGTTTTATTATCATAGCTTGAAAAATACAACTTTTTGCACTTAGTTTATACGTATTTTGTCAAATTATCAAATCTTTTCTCCAGGCCTTTGTGGAAATTTTAATGACAAGGAAACTGATGACTTCAAAACCACAACTGGATTGATAGAAGGAACTGCTGTGACATTTGCCAACTCATGGAAGGCCAAAACAGAGTGCCCAGATATAGACTGCACTTTTACAAATCCATGTAGTTTGTGTATCGAGAAGGGTGAGTAACTTTCACAAGCATCCTGCTTGTTCTTGTACCATCATATTTCACTGCATTCTAACAATTAATATGCTTATTTATAGAGAAATATGCAAACCATTGGTGCTCCTTGCTGTCAGACCCAAAAGGTGTTTTTGCCAAATGCCACCCTTTCGTCAACCCAGAAGACTATCAAAGTGTAAGACTGATCTATTTTTGTATGCAAACTAAAGTATATATTTTGCATTTGTGTTACTTGTTTTAAAAAAATGCATTCTTAAATGTGTCTTCCTCCACAGTCTTGCATTTATTCCACCTGTGCGTGCGATAACTGTGAGAAGTGCATGTGCGCTGCATTATCAGCTTATGTTTATGCCTGTGCAGCTGAAGGCATCTCACTGGACGGATGGAGGTCCACCGCTTGCAGTAAGCACCAGCTCAGTGACTGAACGTGAACTAAATTAAATACTGTATGTTTTTTTTTTATTTGAACTATAATCGAGCTGTGTTGTATTTCAACAGAGAAGTACACCAATGCCTCCTGCCCTTCTAACTTAGTCTATGGCTACAATGTGACTAGCTGTGGTCGCACCTGCTACTCGCTGGGCCAACCAGACACAACATGTAACGTTGAGTTTACCGCAGTTGATGGATGCAGCTGTGCTGAAGGAACTTACCTAGACGACAAAGGAGTGTGTGTGTCTGCTTCAAAATGCCCCTGCTATGTGGGAGACACACTGTTGGCCTTGAACGAGAAGGTCAAGTTCAACGGACAAATCTGGTGTGGATTTTAAGATTCATAAAATTCTCACAAATCATTCCTTTTGATCAAACAATGGGCCTCATGCAAGTACCACTCGTACTGACAGATTTGTTCATAATTAAATGGCATGTACGAGTGACTGAACTTCCCGCATTCACTCATTTTTTCATAGGTACAAACTAAATCTATGAGTGGTCACTGCTGCCATGCAAACCCAGTTCTTCAGCAATTTATTGAATGTTTCATTACTTTGTAGCATTTTTAGTTTGAAAAACCTACATAAATTGCACGTGATAATTATGTTGATGTTATTCTGTTTAACTCTGCAATTTGCAATATCATCCCAAATTTATTCATATAGCCTAATGATGTCATTCATTTAACATAACTAATCCCACAACGGTTAAATATGCAAAGCTCACTCTGCATGCGTAAGCCTCTGCCCCCACCGTCGCCAAGAGGTGGGAGGTGTGTCGGACCGGTGCGAAGACATTCAACCCCTCATGACACGTAATATTCCATTCATCTCTGTGAAGGAGACTTACCTTTGACTCGGTCCCATGGCAAATAGCGTTAGCTTTGATGTGGCGAGACCTTTTTAATTTCATTTTCATGTCGAACCGTTATTTCCTTATTTCAGTGACAGACTCTGACCCTTGGTGGGGGGAAACGGCATTAAAAGGAGAAGCTGTGAGTCCTATGTAGGTCTTGAGGCCCATTGGTGCCAGTGCTTATCTTCAGATTCTGTAGTGTGAAGTGGAGGAGTCTTTGACTCCCCCTGGACAAGACGCCAGTACAGCAGGGGTTACTTCCCCAGCCAAGTCCAGTGCCCATTTACAGCTGGGTGGACTGGGACAATGCAGATGAAGTGTCTTATCCAGGTAGTGTGACTAGGTATCAAAACCACAATTTTTTTTTCCATTTGCTGACTTTAGCAGGCCCTTAATTTAATTTGAAGACTACAATGAAAGAACAGGCATTGTCACAGTTTCTCACTGTGACTATGCCTGTTCTTTCATTGTAGTCTTCATTTTTTTTATGCTGTTAATAATTACACACTTTTTTCTTTGTTTCTCTGATGGCGGGACATCAATCTCTGGTTACTAAAATTCTTCTTTAAACCCTTTACCGGGCGAAATACTATATTTAGACACTTCCTTCAACATCCAAAATGTACTCCCCATGCCTCTCTGTGAGGTTGTAGAGCCATGTGGCTTTCTCCCAGCCAGTCAGCGAAGACCGGCTATCTCACAGATAGTGACATCATGGCATCTGACCAATCAGCAGTGGCTCAGACCGGCAAGGAACCATTTATGGTAACTTCATTGACCTTGATTTGAAACGCATAAAGGAAAATTTTTGAAAAAAGTCACAAATGTATAAATTTAAAAAAAAAGTCTTGTAATATCCCCCAATAACTCTCCAGTGTTTAAATTTTGAATTTCCAAACGAGAAATTTAAATGAGTGCCCTATAAAGGGTAAAAAAACAAAATAAAACAGTCTGTGTCAGTGTCACTGATGCCAGTGTCCTGATTAGACACCTCCGACATAAATGGGCGAGTCATCGCGTTATTTGGCATTTTTAAGCGTTATTTATGGTAATTCATGCTCGTCCTGAATGCACGCCGAATTACACAGAGGCTAAATTCAGGAGGTTGACACACACAAGTATCTGGATTTGTTTGCTGAATCTGGCATGGCACACTCATATGAGCCCATTGTACTGAGAAGTTTACAAAAATACTCTTGCATGAGGTCCAATGATTGTGAAGTTTTTTGTGTAATTTTGCACCAAAAAGAAGTAAAAGAAAGGCTGGGGGGAACACACAAATAATGACTCCCCAACTATAATCTGTTTTCCCTTCTCTACATTTCAGCACATGCAAAGGAGGAAAACTAAAATGTCCTCAAACGGTGCCAGTTGAAAGTAGGTATAATTATAATAATCACAGTAATAATTATGTCATAGTAAAACATATATTGACCAGCATCAAGCATACAAGAGTGTCCATCCTAACTTCTTTTTTTCTTTTTTTTTGCTCCCAGCATGCACATCTCCAATGTATTTCGTCAACTGCTCAACAGCAAACATGACAGGCATGAAGGGATCTGAGTGTCAACATAGCTGCCAAACTCTGGATATTGAATGTGTAAGAATTTTGAGAGCAGTTGGTAACTGTGGGTTTATTATCCTGATAGCAGCAAAACCACATGTTCGTTACTGTTTTTTCTGTTTTACAGATCAGTACACAATGTGTCTCAGGCTGCGTATGCCCCAATAACATGGTGTCAGACGGTAAAGGAGGCTGTATCAGTGAGGAGGAATGTCCTTGCACATATAATGGAGTGTCCTATGAGCGTGGACAGACTGTCAAAGTGGAATGCAATACCTGGTGAGCCATTTTATTTTACAGTGATGTAGTGCAGCAGTTCATATTTTCACATTTAGATTTGGCTCATTGTTTGTTTGTCCCCCCACACTATCATAGCACATGTAAGAATAGAAAATGGAACTGCACGGATTATCAATGTGACAAAACCTGCACCAAATTTGGAGCGGGGCATTTCGTCTCTTTTGATGACAAGAAATTTTCCTTTACTGGGGGCTGTAGCTACGTCTTTGCAGAGGTATGGAACACACTTATGTTTAGTCTTTGTGAATTGTGTAAAAGGGAATACTGACATTAATATCTTGCAGGATTACTGTGGAAACGCCTCAGAGGGAACTTTCAGAATTCTGATGGAGAACATTGAATGTGAAACAGCCGGAAGCATCTGCTCCACGAAAGTCAAAATTTTCTTCGGGGTACATGCAGGACCACTATTAAAGGATTTTGAAATAATTTAACATCAAATAAGGTGGAAGGTTCTTTGTAAGACAGTATGCTTTGTGTCTTTCAGAATAATAAAATTGTGCTGTCCAAAGGCAAAGCAAAAATTATAAATGGAAGCACAGGGGATGATATACTTTTTCATATCCAAGCAATGGGTTCATATATTGTTGTTGAGGCAAACAATGGCATTACTGTCATTTGGAATAAGCAGACATCACTGATGGTAAAACTCAGCTATGGATTCAAGGTGAGTGAGGTGATATACAGGTATTTAGATTTTAAAAAAACAAAAACAAACATGGCTGCCATTTTATAACTATTTCATTTTCTTTCATTCCAGGGAAAAGTATGTGGCCTGTGTGGGAATTATGATGGGGTATCCAAAAACGATTTCACCACCAGAAATGAAGAAACTGTGCAAACCGCTCTTGACTTTGGAAATGGCTGGAAATGGAAACCGTCCTGCCCGGATGCAAAAGAGGGTCAAAATCCTTGCCTGTTATACTCGCACAGACATGTATGGGCGCAAAAACACTGCAAAATTATCGAAAGTGACGTATTTGGTGCCTGCCATTTAAAGGTAAAACTACTAATCCTGTTAAAAGCATGCATCTCACAGTGAACATTTACTGCAAAGGGTTTTCTCATTGAGCCATTGAAATGTACTAAATCCTCGACTTGCATTGGCTTATTTTCAAAAGGTGCATCCCTCTAAATATTATGATGCCTGTTACAAAGATACATGCTCCTGCAATACGGGGGGAGATTGTGAGTGCTTCTGCTCAGCAGTAGCAGCCTATGCAGCAGCTTGTAATGAGGCAGGAGCCTGCGTGAAATGGAGAACTCCCACAATCTGCCGTGAGTACATTATCTGTGTTTCTGACAGGAGAAATGTCCAAAAATGTACTGTATGTTGGTATATGATACATAATCATCAGCTGTCATCATGAGCATAACTGCACTGTTATGAAGGATTACAAAATAAACCACACAGACTTACACTGCACCAAAAGCTATGTTTCATGTTATTAGCTCTGCACTCATCCCATCAATCCTCAGATGTACAGAAAGTGGCTGGAAATTTTCCAGCACAACACGGAACCCCTGTACAATCACTCATCCACATCTTTAACATATGGTAAATGGACTGCATTTATATAGCGCTTTTTCCATCTGAAGCAGACGCTCAAAGCGCTTTACAATGATGCCTCACATTCACCCATTCACGCACACACACCGATGTCAGGGTGCTGCCATGCAAGGCGCTCGACTGCACATCGGGAGCAACTTAATTGATAATAAGATAAATGACAAAACACTTATTAAAATGACCTGGCCATATAATCTTATATTATGAAGATGGTATGCATGACCCAATAATCTTTTATATTTTAATATTAATTTCCTTTTTTGTTTTATTAGCAATGTTCTGTGATTATTACAATCTTGATGGGGAGTGTGAATGGCATTACGAGCCTTGCGGAAAACCATGCATGAGGACATGCAGGAATCCCTCAGGAGATTGCTACAATAAAATTCCAGCATTAGAAGGTACAACAAACAAATGATAGCAATTATACATTTTATTGTTTATATTCTGTGTTTCTAAATAAAGTTGAAGGTACGTGTGATACCTTTTATATTGTGGCTAGATTTTTGACTTGCACGAATATTGAAATTTTACAGGCTGTTATCCACACTGCCCACCTGACCGATCTTATTTGGAGGAAGCCACTATGAAGTGTGTGTCACAGAAGGAGTGTGGTTGCTATGATAAAGAAATGAATCATTATGAAGAAAATGAGGAAATGCCAACAGATGAAAACTGCCAAAAATGGTATGGCACTTGTCATTTTCAAAAATACATCCATGCTTTCAGCTTTGTTACAGCATGCACACTTTCAAGACAGCATAACCAATCAAGCATAATACATACATTTGTAAAAAGCAATGAAGTCAATTTTGATTTTTAACTGTGACATGTCCAAAATATGTGAAAAGTTTTTTAGACATTTTTCTTTCATTTTTTTTTGAAGTTATTGCTCTTCAACAATGATGAACTGCACCTATGATGTGAATGGTGAGTAGGATACACATCATGATAACTCAAACTACGATTGCTACTTTTCGTAAACACTTGGAAATTACATATATATTAGGCTGTCAATCGATTAAAAAATTAATCAAGTTAATCACAATAGTGAGCTGTGATTAATCACGATTAATCACATTTAAAATATTGGTATTTATTTGTATTTTTGGGGGGAGAAAAAATACGTGTGTGGTGTTGGAATAAAGAAAGGTATTACAAACTTGTTTGAGGAAAAAGAGGGTTTTTTTCTTACTTTATTGGAGGTTTTAAATAATGTAAACGTAACATCTCACCTGAGTTAAATGTGGCAAATGGAGCGATTCTGAAATCATCGAAAATTGAGTGTAGCATTAGTTCTGGCAGGCCACGTAAGTCAAGTTCAGCCCACATCAGCTGATGGCTCAGCTGACTTCCGCATACATTTTCAAATGGTACATTCCTCATGGAGTGCCCGATTTAACTGCCTTCGTCTTCTTCGGCAAGCTGAATCGCAACCCACCTCCACCCTAACTCCTCCTGTTTCTTGTCTGTTGTCCAGCTTCGTCGCTGTTGTATTGTCACAGCTGCCTGCCTCCCTGCCATAGCCTTTCCATGTACGCGCATGGAGGAGCAGAGAGGAGCTCTCTCTGCTTATAGGCTTTTCCCTCCACGAGTAGGGAAGTCCCAGAACAGAGCCACACCGCCAAATATATATTATTGCAATAAAATAAAGCTTTCATTTTGACTAAAGTGGTCCTGACTGAACTTCAATTCAGTTTCAGTTAGTGCTTGGCATTACCCACAACCTCCATAATGAGACCTAATTAACAGACAGCCACATAAAGAACAGGAACAAAATTATATCAGCTTAGAAGTGAATGTAAACAGCTTGCCTGTAAATTGTAACATCTTACCCAAAAGAGAGGCCTATTTATATTTTAATATTTATATTTTTAATAGGCCTATAGTGACTAGGCCTATTTAAGTAACAGAATGCCATAGTGTCTTTGAAGAGACAAAGTGAACAGTCCCTTTGTACACTCTTAGTTGACTAAGATTACTTGAAACAGTGTGAACTTGTGTGACTTGACTCCAGTCAACCAGTCTACTTTTCTTTTAACCAGTTACTCAGGCAGACAAGCTTATTGACATTTTCAGGTGACAGGGATGACCTCTTCTTCTGCACAATGTGGCCTGCCAAAGAAAACAGTCACTCACATGGCACTGTTGAGGTAGGTGTAGCCAAGTAGTTTTGTGCAATATGGGCCAGCTTACCATGGGCACCTGTGTGTGCTGACCACCACTGTAGTGGACATGTCTCTATGCTGACAGTGGGCTCTGCCCTATACCTGTCAAGAGTTTTGTCTGTGGCCAGTGCCTCATCATCAGAGTCTGACTCTGGCTCCAAGAGAAGGAGGGCCATCTTCTTCTTTGGTGGCTCTGGTTCCACTTCCTCTCTGAAAATCACCTTACCTGCATGACTCCAGCAGTGTTTCCAATTTTGCCAGCCTGTCATATTCAGCTGAGGATAGCATGGCTAAGTTGTGCTTCTGCTGTGCCAGTGTTGCCGTCAGTGGTTCTTTGTTGCATTGGACCTGCTTTATCATTTCGAGAGTTGAATTCCAGCGGGTAGCTATATCCTGGATGGGTGACTCCTCTTCTTGCCATGAGAGGCTTGCTGAACTTTCAGCTCTGCTGTGTTTGCAGGACTGTGTTTGAAATGTCCCACTATCTTACGGCACTTAGCTAAAGCACCGTCAAACCCGCTGTCACGGAGAGACTCTGTGATTACCCTCTGTATAATATGCGCCACACAGGGCATATGCTCGAACAGTAGACTCCTTGCCGCTGCAATCATATTGCGAACACTATCTGTTCCTATACTGGTGACCTTGTCCATTATCTTCCACTCTTTAGCGACTTCAAGAAACTGGCTAGCGCATGCTTCAGCAAAATGTCTTTCTTCTGTTTTCAACACACCTAAAGGGAACGAGTGTAGTTGCCATTTGTCATCAATTAGGTGTGCTGTTACACCGAGGTAATTATGGTTACTTACTGATGTCCAGTGGTCATCAGTCAGCAATAAATGTAGCTTGTGCTGCCTGTCCTGGTTTTCGCCACCTTTTCAGTGCCATACATTTCATGAATTCTTGTGACAATAGTTCCCATTGACAGTGGCTTGTACGATGGGTGGCCTGAGGCTATCTGGGAAACGTCTTGAAGCCCCTGGTCTTCCACAATGCTGATGGGCCTGCAGTCCATGGCGATCCATTTAGCAATTGCATTAGTTAGCTTAGTTGCTGTTGCTCTGTTGACAGACTTGCCCTGGCTGCACTCTGCCAGTGTAGTTTGACGAGCGCGGCTTGATCCTGCCTCAGTGCTAGCATTTTTGCTAACATTAGCAAATACGTGCTTTGCCCGAAGATGGTACTTAAGACTTGTAGTGCTTCGGTGGAAAGACTGTTCATCACTGCAATATGTACACACAACTTTGGTTTTATCTAAATTTCCACCTGGAAGCTTTTTAAAACGAAATGTGCCATTTAACACACCAGGGGTTGTCTCTGTGTTGTCCGCCTTTGCCATGCCACAGGGGAGCTGGATAACACTTCCAGGTCATGGGTCAAAGTACATAAACATTCTGCTGACGGCGCTCTCGTCATTCTGAGCATACTGTGAAATCATTGTGATTATGTGTGATAAATCACTTGCAGGGTGTGAATTTCAGCTGTCCCAGACAAAAGATCAGCATCATGAAAGAAACGTGGCGTTATCTTTGATCGTGGCTCTGAAACGGTGGTTTACGTCGCACTGTCACGCGCTTGCGACCAAAGACGTAAAAATAACTGTCTGAAATCCTACAACCCATGTCTCAAAATCCAGTGTGAAATGATGCCTGTGTGCAGTTTTTTTTGTTTGTTTGTTTGATTGTGTTTTCTCTCAGACAGAAAAGCAGGCGAGGTGTGGAAGAAAAACGCTCTCACTCTTTTCATTAAAAATAAGCACGCATATAATTTGTTTCCAAAAACAGTCACCCGCACAAAAACATATAGTCTGTCCAATCTGCTATCATAAATGAGCTCTGTCGTGTCTACTGTGACAGATTTTGTGTGGCATGTCGGCAAATACAGCTTCTTATTCTGTTGTCAGGATGACAAAAGAATAAGGTCCGTCCACCAACACGGACCTGCTGTGCTGCTGTGTGCGGTTGTGACGTGCCTCGTTGTTTATCAACAAAAAGGTCGTAATTTGTTCTGTTTCCAGTGAATTTACTCACCTGTGCTTATAATCTGTTTGTGCTGCTGCGCACTGTGACTTTTTGTGTTTTCCTAAATAACTACTCGAGCCTGTTTTCTGTGTAGTTTAGAATTAGGTTAGCTTGGGAGCAGTTAGCTTAGCGGTTAGCTCTTAGCCTGCATTCTTTCTCTCTTAGTTTATTTCTTGCACTAAGGTTAGTTTAGCT
>OMMV01231847.1:0-18767 GCA_900302635.1 Chatrabus melanurus | reverse complement strand
GACTGCACAGGGTTCCAACGGTTCTCCGTCTTTGTGGGGTCGACAGAGCGTGTCAACATGAACCGTCACATCTTTTGCACTGCCTGAGTACACATATACATACACATGCATATTAATGTCCTGATGCGCCATGACCAAACCAATCTGTGGCCGCCCACGACCTTCATCTTCAATCTAATATGTGTTATTTGACAGAGAATGGGATACAGTGTAAACCTTCCTCTGTCGTGTATCCAGCTCTTGTTGACTGTGTTGTTACAAGGTCAACAACTGAAAGACACCGCTCCGACTTTGCAGAAAATGTGCAATGATTTGAGCATAATTGGGGGTTGATTTCACCATTTTTACTGCCATTGGTTTTATATTTTGTCTGATCTGATTGCTTGACTGATTATTTAATTGAATACATTTTTTAAAATGTTCTGCCAGGACCATCGAGGAAGACGCGGCCATTGGGAAGGAGAGGTGCAAGACAAGACTTGCTAATACAACACCCACTAACAGACAAGTAAAGTGTTGCATTGTGGGAATGTGGAGAAGAAAAAAAAATGCGCTGAAAGAGCAAGACCAATATGATCAGAACTGAAAGCCTGCTGCGTCAACTCCCCTCAAAAACTCCTTGAAGATGGGAACCTTATAAAGTGGGGGCGTCCCCGGGATGTTTACCAGACATTTGTAAAGTCCCCGATTGGTCCCCACCACAACGTTCTCTGCCGGATGTTACTGGGACGTTATTGACATCTGTAGCAAGTTCTCGTTTGGTTCTTGTGCGACATTCTGAATGAGACGTAAATCGGACCCTCCGGGAACGTTCCCATTTGGTCCTCAGGATAACGTTCTCATTAAGTACTTCAAAGACATCTTTAGAACATCCCATTTTGGTCACGCATAATGTTATAATGGGGACGGTGACAGGACTTTCATGGGACATTTACTTTTTAAAATTTGTATCAATGTAAGATGGCATAATGCACTCATTGGGATGTATTGATCAGTACATCGACCACAGACAAAACCTGCCGTAGCCTGATAAAAATCAGAGAAAATGTCCTCATTCTCCCCTGCGCGTCTTTCAGTGTAATTGTTTTGAATGGTTTTAATTACAGTACACGCCCATGTGGTGTTGTAGTGGTTAGCGTCACCAATCTTGCGACCCTGGTTCGATTCCTGCTCCATACTAACAATGTAGCTTTGAATAGAAGACTCTGCTATACTAATTAAAAGTAGTAAAGGTACCTCAAAATTAAAGGGTGTGTGCAATCATACCTACCTTGAGCAGGACTCAAACCTTGATCACCAACTTGATGGGCGGCAACGCTACACTACCTTCAATTGTTACAATGATAAAGGCTCAGTCACAACCACACGCACGATTGGTGGGAGCGTGCGTCCTCTGCGATATGTGGGTTCCGTGGAGGACGTAGAGGACGTGGTGGATGAAAAAGCACAGTAACGATTGCACGGGCACCGACAGAAAGGCGGAAGAACGGCGTTTGTTAACTTAAACAATATTTATAATTTATATAAATATATATGCACACTGATTCTGTGGTAGATAAAGGGGGGGGGGGCACAGGAGCTCTGTGCGCTGTGTGTGCGCTGTGTGCAGGGGAATTATATTATTAATGTTAACCGCGTTTGTGTTCCTGGAACACTGAATTGATGTTATGCTGTGTTGGACGTCTGTTTCTCATATCATACGCGGTGGCTTATATTTGGTGTGTGTACATTTATGGTTATGGCATTTGGCGGCATTGTGATCAGATTCCTCACAGTGTACTGGGTTTCTCCCACGGCTGCCTTTTAGTTATTGCGCGTCTCGCTCGCGGACCTCTTGAGCGGGCTGCGCGTTTATGTTGCGGTGAGTGGCTGTTCGTAGAATCTTTTGGACATGTCCAAAAGCCACCGTGCGTGCTTACTGCTGTCTGCGGCCCCGTTATTTCGCAGGTCGGCCTTGCGCGGGACGAGCGTTTCTGCACGTTTTGGACGCAGACATGCCGTATGAGCCCGTACGGCCGGTTGTGACTGAGGCTTAATAGTGGTGGTAGGCTAATATAAGGGACGTGTAAAACGTTCCTCCTGATGCTACCCCAACGTCCCAGGTATGTTCTTAGAACGTTGCACAATAACATCCCTGTGATGTCTAGAAAAGGTTCCCCTAAAGTTACCCCAACATGCCCAGTATATTCTTAGAATGTTCCGCAATAACGACCCCGTGACGTCTAGAAAAAGTTCCCCCAACGTCCCCAGTACGTTCTTTGGATGTTCCACAATAACTATCCCGACGGCTAAAAAAAACCCATTCCCCTTACATTACCCCAACGTCTCAGGTATATTCTTACAACGTCCCGCAATAACGTTCCCGTGACATCCAGAAAATGCTCCCCCAAAGTCCTCCCAATGTTCTTAGGACGTCCGAAATAACGTCCCCTGAAAGGAAAGGGAACCCGACACACTGACGTCTCAGGAACGTTCGGAGCGGACCTTTAGGGAACGTCAAGGGGATGTCATTTTGTTTGCTGGGAAGCTTACGAAAGGCACGTTTCCACAGAACATCACATGTTCGCCAATTGTTTTGACAATAACGTGACAAGCAGAAAAACATGCCTTTCACATTTCCCCCTACTTAATGGGACAATCTCCACCCATGAGCCAACGCACCAGCAGTAGAGTGGTTGTCATTCTGGACCAGGAGTCAGACACTGTAGATTTGTTTCTTGATGAAACCTTAAATTATTGTTTTGCAGCGTCTGCTTTCAGACAGAATGCACACTTCACAGTTTGCATGTTTTTAATTTTCTCACGTCAGAAGAGATTTGATGCTGTAACACGCTAAGGAGTCCCGCCCTCATAGTGCTGACCCATTGGTCAGATTTGTTGATCCTATGCCCCAATTAAAATGCTAATAATTTGGCGGCTGTTCTGTTTAACGATTTCCTCTGCACAAACACCTACTTTGGTTGTGTGTGGCATTTGAGAATGCCAAATGCTTTGAGCGGAACCCAAGGCATACACAACCAACACACGGAGCCGTTCACTCTCCAACCACCTAACAGCTGTCGTCATGGGTAATTAATTACGGCAAAGTGAGGAAAAACACTCTGCACACATAAATATTCTGGAAAAATAAAGCATCCACATTTAATTTTACAACACTTTTAAAACTTTCCTTTGAACCTTTAAAAGTGGAAAGACTTGATCAACCCATTGTGCAAAGACATGGTGTACTTGTTAGGATGCTCGCCTGTGAAATCACATCAGCAATGAGGCCTCGGGGTTGAATCCCACCAGAGAACTTACAGAACAAACCAGGCCAATGGAAAAGATGAGTGACTTGGGGGGAAAAAAGTACATTTGATAACTCGTAACATATGTCTGGTTTGGATTGACGTCTGGATTTTTGCAAATAAAAAAAAACAATTTCATATGAGGTTTTTATCTAAAATGCTATGAGTGCACAGTGTAAGCATGTGTGGCCTCAGTAGTAATCAAACTACCAACGCTGCAAAACAGATCAGTGTACAGCGAATTTTATAGAGGGAAAAACACACACTTTAAAAGACGGAGAGCTGCACAGCGTTCTCTGGGTAAAAGGATTTATGCCCGTCAGCTGGACAATCAGCACAAGTCTATAATGTGCACACGAATGTAAGAAAAATGAGGGACAAAGTTCTGAGAGTGTGTACTACCATATGCACGTGTGCGCACACCAACCAGTTTTATATATTCACAGTCATGTCCACTGTACCTCTGCATGCATGAACACAAAGTCGCACAAAGATAGAAGTGTAAATTGTTGTACCAAAGAAGAAATACAATTTTCAGGACAAAAAGAAAATCCTTCATGCCTCTGGTTTTGTTAGTTCAAGTTCTTTTGATGTGTGTGTATGTGTGTGTGTGTCTCTCTGTGTGTAAGCCCGCTGAAGAGAACCTTGCCTGTATCTTCTCTTTGTAATGCCAACCCAAGCCCCAAGTGATCACAATATTTCATGACGAAGTAAAGCATAGACACTACTAACTTGTCTGCCCGTTGTAAGTTTTTCTCTTCGCCGCTATTAGCAGGACTGTGTTATTTTTGCACGAGGTGGTTGTAGCATGGCATTGAGTTGGTTCCGTAAACTATGAATAACTGACATGAATATTTATATGTATATACATATATGTAAAAAGGCAATTTCTTCAAGAGAATAATAAAACTTTGTGGGGGACATTTATTTATTCATTCATTCGTTTAATTATTGTTGAAAAGGCGTCTCATCATTGTAGCACAGAATAAAATATCAATATCAATCAAATTACAATGAAATGTATCAAATAATCTCGACACCCCCACAAAAAAAAAAAATTTTTTGACTGCATGTTATGCAAATCCATGTTTCACATAAAATTCAACTCTGTTTTCATAAGTCATTAGTCGACAATGCAGACAAATATTTGAAAAAGCCATCACAGACCAGCTGTGATGTAATGGACAGTTAAGAGACAAGGGAAGAATGAAAGTCGGGAAGACTGATTGGAAATAAGTGAATGGAAGAGGGGTGATGTGAAACAGGAAGCTTGTCTCACTTTGGCGGCGTCTATTCAGATCAAGGGATGATGACAGCAGGGCAACCAGGGGAAGCAATAATCCTGTCAGATCCACTAACTGTCATCTGGACAAAAAAAATGTAGAAAGGGAAGAAAAACTCCAGCGCATAGAAAATTAACTCCTTTGTGACAGAGTCACTTTGGTCTTTTAGGACACAGGTAACACTTTTCACTGCCACCAGGAACTGACGTTCAGAAAACAATTAAACTCACACATATATGAAAATTATGAAACAATTACAAAGACGTAGTAGTAGTAGTATTAATAGTAGTACTAGCACATATCATGTAAACTGTCACCGTTTGGTATCACAATATATCTGTCACAAAATATGCTAAACTCTTGTGGCATACACAAACATAGTGATGAAGTACAGCCTATAATGAGTCCAGTATGCTCATAACGATATTCTCAATTTTTAACCGTTTCAGACTTTATGTGGACCCAAGGTTAGTCTCTGTCAGAGTGAGGTAATGAGGTGGAAACATGCAGCCTTCATCACAGAAAACACATTTTGAGGTGGTAGGCTTGGAAGATGAGAACAGCTTACTGTTTCCATCTGTTCGGCCTAATGCATGTCTGTGTTCATGTCTATCTGGCTATAAGATAAGATAAGATATTCCTTTATTAGTCCATCCATCCATCCATTCACCCACCAACTCACCAATCCATCCATTCATCGACCAACCCAACCATCTGTTCATCCATCCATCTATCATCCAGCCACCCATCCATCCATCTATTCACCCACCAACTCACCCATCCACCATCCATCCATCCTTCCACCAATCGCTCCATCCATCCATCCACCAATCCCACCTCCATCCATCAATCCATCAATCCCCCTCCAATCATACAGCCATCTACCTGTCCATCCATCCACCCATTCATCTGTGCATCCATCCAACCACCCACCCATCTGTCCCTGTCTCCTGGCTGTCTCTCTTAGTCTTTAGTACTGCAGACATGACTACACACAAGCAAAAAAAAAAAAAAAAAAAAAACTCCTCCTGACAGAGGCAACAGTCACATAACTCACCATTCAATGCACCGTGCTGAACCCCATCGCAATTTTCTACACTCTGTCAGTCTGCCCTGCACTCTGCTGTGATTGCAGCTACGAATGCAAAGTGTTGGCTGTCAGCTGGCATGTTGCATGAGGTCATGTCAAATCACACCATTCTGTATCACTCAAAAGAAATAAGAAAGCACTAATATTGAAAAGAATCATGCCCCCCCCCCTCCCCTGCTTTGACTGCAGTGTTTAATTCGTATCCACAAAGACTAAATTTGCCATATTTCATTCAGATTCCGAGCAGCATCAGGGTAATCAAAATAAATATGTATGACGTGCATGGACTAGGCTTTCACAAGCTGTGTCCCACACAAATTTAAAGATGGACATGCTGCATAACTTTGTCCAAATTTTAATGCTGAAATTCGAGCAAGGAAAAAAAGACCTCTTTGTTCATACAGTGGATAGGAGAGAAGCGCGGGGGGGGGCTGCCCGCCGCCCCTTTCTCCCTCTCAAAAAAAAAAACATGTTGACAGCAATCAGAAGAACAGATGTAGAATGGAAGGAAATTTTCGACATTCCACCCATTTATGAAGTTGTGCCACTTAATGGAGCAAACTACGCAACTGTGAATTATAAAAGATTTGCACAATCCCTTTCATTCCCAGTGACATTCCCTGCGATTAGTGGTGGATGCACAGGATTAATGGAGTCAGTCAGTGAGTGGGTCTGCAAAAATTCCGTCATTAATTCTGTACAAACTACTGCATATTCAGCTCTGAAATTTTGAAATTCTGATAGATACAGTTGAAGACCAGTGAACCTCCTATGTTGGGCCTTTTGGTACGCAAAATGACCGTAACATGCAATGGCATCATTAGAATCAAAATTGTTTGTCACTTGAAGCCAATAACCTCACAAACTCCAACCACTGATTTTCGTCCTTTTTGCATCGTCTTTATATTTACATTGGTGTTACATTTTCTAATCTTGTCGTCTTATTTGATCTCGCTGCTTTACCTTTTTAACATCTAGAACCGACATATAACATCTATCTATCTATCTTGTGATGGGAGGTGGAACAGACAAAAGTATGGCAAAGGCAACAAATTGTAACAAAGGTCTGTTTGGATCCATCCAGAAACGTGCTGGGTTACAGGTCTCTGGTGCAGCCGGGTGAGCCAATCACCCACTCGGTGGATTACCGTGATTACAGAAACATCCACACTAAACTGAAATCTAAGACTTGGCTTGAGACATGAAGAAACTCCATTCTCCTGGAAGAAGCTGGACAGGATGTCCCACAGGAGAGCTAGATGGAGTTGTTATGTGGACGGCTGATGTCTCTCAAGAGGCAACAGGGTTTAAGAAGAAGAGCTGAAGTGCATGAATGCAGTGAATGGCATGATTTCAAGTTTCAAATTTTATTTTAATTTGATAAACATTTGCAAATACTTTTCATGCACTCTATTCATTACTTTTTTTTTTTGTTGTTCCATTATCGGTAATCGTTACGGTTTTGAAGATCTTCCATATTACTTGGTTCTTGGACCTCACAAGCAGTTAAACACAGGAGACACAAACGTAGACCTACAGCAGACTTTTTGGTGGATTACTATGGCACTAATCTTACTGTCCGTCTCACAGAGGTACGCCTATAGATTTACTAAAATACGTGACATGCTAATTAACATTGAGGGTGCGTCTCCGTGCACTGCTGTGGAACACTTCAATCTTGACAAGCTCTGCTGCTAATAAACTGCAATGAAGACGAGACAAACGACCTTTTACTACTGGTCTTGGGACCACTCCAAAAATCCACTCTCAGCCTAACAGCCTACTCAAAGCTTACTCTCTTAACTGGCAGAGTTTATTTTTTTTCTTTAACGCTTGGCTCTTAGAATAATTAATGAGATCTGACCTTCAAGTTGAATTTCATGAAGTTAAGGATGGAGTTAGGGCTGTTCAAGTTTGAACAACGAAACCAGAGGAGGATTTTATGGTTATTGATCTGCGGAAAGTTCAGCTGCAGGTCGGCTCGTGGTACTTGGGGAAAAATCTGTTGAAGGCAAGGCAGGATATAACTACAAACTCCTGTGAGGCCCCCAATCCGCCTGAAACAATGACTCTTTGAACTACAGCCTGACGGAGGTGTTTCATCATCCATCACAGGGTTCAACTGCCGCTAAATAGATGTCACTGAGTGGATTGACAGACAAAAGTGATGAGACTTTTTTAAGACTTGTAAGGAATTCTGATACCTCCAGTGGAATATTTTGGAATGGGTAATATTAAGCCAACGTTTGACCAGAGCACATTTTAACAGGTGCACGAATACAAGGGTTCTTTCATGGAGTGTCCCAAAGGACAACTGCCAAGTAAGACTGGTGTTAAAGTGCCAGTATTGTTGAAAAGTAGCACAACTTTCAAGGTAAAAACATGTCTGTCAGGAGTCAAGACACAGAGATTCAAGTTATTTCAGTGTTCGTTGTGCACGGTCCCCGAGCTCCACTTTGCATTTTGCAATGCCTGGACAATTCACGGTTGTGGGCAAGTGGGAAGTGCTCGTCTTTTTTATGTGTGGGTATGTGTGTGTGTGTGTGTGGGGGGGGGCATAATCGCAATCTTCAGCCTATTCTGACAAGAAATTTGGAGTAAAACTTATGAAAAATTAATGCACAAAAATTCGTACATATTTTTCAGCTGAATTTGTACATATCCCACGCATTGCTCTGCCAGAAGGCTGTGATGACATCACCGGGAACAAGATGGCCGATCATCTGAGCGAAAACAAATGCGGTAAGACATCTCATATTTATTGTTATTCTGACCCTAAACCTAACGCTAACCATGCCCCAACATACGTTTCTGAACGGCAAATACAAAATGCGAGTTGCTTCGTGCGCGTGGACACTCTTGAGAAAAGGCACGGAATATCGCGTTTAACTTTTCGTATGATATCATACGAAATGCGTCATGATAATTTGTCTACTTTCCTCATGCAGGAACGAGGTAACTAATGTAGTTTCATAAGCATCTAAATTAATGCCATATCAAATCAATGCCAAAAACATTTATGTATGCAAAAAATAAATGAATTGTTAAGTTAGCCAAAGCGACTAATAAGACAATATCACTTTGATTCAAAGACCAACTGGTCATCGGATTGTAATTTCTCAAAAATGCATTCAAGTCCATCAGTAAAGGGAGAGTTACCTCTCTACACCACCACAATGGAGCTGAAATGAAACAATGAAGATACGCTTGTAGTGTAGATTGTTAGCTTTAATTCAAGGGCCATTTGTGTACATGATGCCACCATTTTCAGAGCCCATAAGTAATTGAGGGTAAATTGAGCGTTATTTGTTCACTTTTACAGCCAGTTTTCTTTGGAGAAGTCAGGGGATGGAGACATGAACATTTCCAAGTCACGGGATATGTCTTGGATTTACAGCAATCAGCATGGTGGCCAAGCGGTTAAGTGCGATTGCTTTCAAAGCAGAAGGTTCGCGGTTCAAGGCCACCCCTGACCACTCTCCATGTAATGTGGAGTTGCGTCAGGAGGGGCATCCGGCGTAAAACTTGTGCCAAATCAACATGTAGATCCATGTGGGATCTGCTGTGGCGACTCAGAGTTGAAAATGGGAGAAGCCGACAAAACTTACTAATACGAAATGCAAACACTACGGTACTGAATGGTAACTCTGTCTGGCTGTGGATGATGATGCCACATATTACAATTCAAAATTGAAGCTAAATTTCATTCACTCTTTGACACATTGTCAACAAAGGTTCAACAGTGTAAAAAAGCAATTTTCGCGTCACAAAATTCTTTCAGCTTGTACACTGCACTGTATATAGCCGCATTTATATTGTACAGCATTACACGTGCAAAACTGGCGCTCATGAGATCAAATTGCAATTACACTTGCTACAGGATTGACTGCTCAGCTTGAGGCATGCAATTTTCCCCAAGTGCCAAAGTAGGCCCATTTTCCAGGTGAGCTCCACTGAGCAGCATGAAAGGCTTCCTGATTACTCACATGGATGATTTCCTGTCTCCAGCTTGCCGCTGTACTAAACACAAGCCCTTCACCTTCTGTTCGGCATCAACATGTTTCACCTGCCAGCACTGGTTACTGCCAGGAAATTCCTCCTTGTTGATCTTTGCTACATGATGCGAATTAAATGTGTGTTATTTGTGTCGTTGTCGATCCCGTGTTCGGCGGTGGTAGATGTAGCGAGCAGGCTGTCCACCTTGGAATAAACCTCTGAACCAAACGTGCAGCACTTTGACTGCCCCTCATATGCACCCTGTTCCCTAATCCTCCACCTGCCTGCATCCTGCCCGTTCCGTCACTCTCTGTCATGAATTTTAATCACCTACAAGCATGGCATTAACCTTTTTGTACAGCGAGCAGCCGTCACATCCCCTCATGTGAGACTTGTGATGTATCCTGCTGAGGGTTAACGTCAGGTGGCATAGTGCGGTCCCCCGCTTTGGGTTGTGGGGTCAACACCCAGGTATTAGAGAGGACCCCAGGCACCTACTTGGAGATTAAGCGGCGAAATACAGAAGAAAAAGGCAGAACGTTAGTCCTGGCACGCTTGAAAAAACACGACCTGCACCAAACACTTTGACAGTTAGCATGCTAACAGCTATGGGATCATGCACGTGCACAGACTCGTGAGGTGATTGTGTAATCTAAAATGTCTGAAGAGCATCACTTAAAGAACATCCATTCCTAGAAAGGAAGAAAAAGGTTCACAGATGTAATTTGCCACAATATTTAAAGCAAATTTTTTTTTTTTTTAAAGAAAAAGAAGAAGACATGAGCACACAGAGCACAACAGGAACCCATTCTCTTGCACAATTTATTTTAAAGCTGAAAAAAAAAAAAAATCCTGGATCCACTCCTCTATTTGGATCTGTTGAGTTAAAGATTTTTTGGATGGTGGCTTAAACTGAACCGCATTACGCACTGCGGTTTCATTTGCATACGCCTATATAAAGCTAGAGCTGATTTAAATCTCTGATCAGTCTCTGAGCAGTAGGTGGCGGTAATGCACCTTTTACGCTGGTTGCCAACCGCCGTTCAACAAGAAGAAGAAAAATTATCTCTGGTCATCTCACTCAAACTTTGAGCCTCGTTAGACAATGGTTGTGCTCATCCCCCTGTTTGTTTTATTTCTTTTGTTTCATTTCAAATGGTGTATTGTAGTCTACTGTGGAAAGGTTGTTTCTTCTCTACGAGTGTTTGTATGCTCCGTGTTGTTCGATAAAGCTTTTTAAAAAAAAATTTTTTTAAACGATGTCCCCACCCCCTCCCCACGCGATTGGCCGTGGTTTTGGTGCCTTCAACTGAGATGCCCCTACATGATTTTGAAACCTAATTTTACATACTTAGCAATATTTTTAATCATTAAAATTCGGCTAGGTGGTTAATAACATGTTTTTCTGTGGTTTGACAAATTCAAAACACAGATTGGATTTCACTTTGCAGGCACTTTAATCGTTTCCTCCTTGGCCCATTAAAAATCGGTTCCGTAGTTTTTGCATAATCCTTGTAACAGTCAAACAAAAACAGCACTGAAACCATAATCTCCTTATCGGAGATTTAACAACTACAACAACAACAAAAAAACAACACAGCAGCATCACTCTCACAGGGATGACAAAGAGTGACTTCTGTTCTGGAATGTTATTACTTTAAGGTTTTATACTATGAGTCAACTCCATTAAAACTCATTCATACTTTTCATGCACTGAGATAGAAATCAAACGCAGCTGCTGCACAAAACCCCTGCAGGAAAACTAAAGCTGACTGGTGGGTGATGAGAACCAATTGAACGCAGACTGCACTAATTGGATCGCGGTGGGGTGGATTAATCACTGTTTCAGAGGCAAAAAGGTGAATGCTGAATGTTTTGCACGTGATAATGAGTTCCCGGAAGCTTCTTAGAGTAGCGTCTGATTAAAAATCATATTTCCCAGAAAATTAAATAGAGTTCATATCAGTTGCTAGTAAAAGGACCGACCGATAACGACTCCAAAATACGCACAAAGAATCACACGCAGAGCAAAAGCTTGAAATCTTGAATGATGATGTGCTTAAACATCTTGCATGCATGCTAAGCATCCTCATTCAAAGATTACTTTTTAGACATTTGTTTCTCTGTGGGAAAAGTTTGAATAATGATCCCAAACTGTGGGAGAACAAACCATCTGGTGCACACTGAGTGTTTAACCTCGTCCCATCTGCCTGCCAATTCATTTAACTCGAATATTTCCTCTACAAGATGTCGACATGGGACTTGGAAAGTTTTCATTCGTCTTATATGTGCAGCTGAAACCTAATTTTATAGTCTAATGTTGCTTGATAATACAGAATGCCCACTTAACTTGTTGCTCAATAGCTAGAAGTTTACTCAAAAGTAACTGGGCTTCTTGTTGGTCTTTCACCGCTCATCTACTCATCCAAATAACTGAAAAAAAAACTGAAGAAGTCACTTAGATGAGTGGCAAAATGTCTTGAAGACTAAAGCCCCATTCTGTCTTTAATGGATATGCACCCTGGAAGCTCACGGTCTATAACTTTGACAAACTGACATGTGAAGACGTGGTTACCCACGATTCACGAATATGATCTCGTGTGCAGCTTGATCATGTAGCGTGCCAGACTTGTACCATGTGGTGTTTGCAAGACAACTGTAGAACACCCATAATAGAACTTAAGCACAATTTTGGTGCTTCCAGAAATCCCCCCGGTGACGTCACTGCAGGTACGACAATGTTACGGGCCCCATAGAAATGCAAGGGATTACCAAAGCATGTCAATGTTCGCAAAAGAAAAAATAGGCTTTCGAATACCTTGAAAATTCCACCATGGTTAAAAAAAAAAAAAAGACCACAGCACAGTGACATCACGGACACCTTCCTCGACCCTCTAAGGTTTTCCAAATTATGGACAAAGTTTCAAACTGTGACCTTCCGGGATGCATATCCATGAAAGTGAGAAGGGGGCTTAAACAAGAAGTCCAGTTACTTTTGAACTTTTAGATACTGCATGTCTTGCCTGATTGACTGAGAACATTCACGACATATTTTTGGCCATAAAAATTCAGCAATTTTTCTTTAATACTAAACTGTCACACCAGAAATGGTCATTTGTTCACCTTCACAAAATTGACAAAAGAACCATGGAAGCAGCAATTCAATTACTTGTACTGGAGAGAGACTACAACTAATCCGTAGCCTGCAGCAGATGGCGTTAGAATAACTTATGATCAGCAAGTTACAAATAAAGTCACTGCAAAGTGCAAGCAGTATGTTGCCTAGTTTGGCTGAACGAAAATCAATTTAGATTTTTAATCGCCTGCAGTTCACCCTACTTTGATGGTCTATATCCACACTTAAATTAAGCAGTCCACCAACGGCCATCGTGCATTTGTTCCGCGAGGCCGGGTCGCAGACTTAGCGTCTGTCTGCCAGACGGGCAGTCAGTGCCATACATCAAACTTCCATCAAACCAAGTCAAAAACACAACCTGGAAAAACTTTTAACAGCAGTCTGCACATGTGCTTTGGAAAGAGCAGACATAAAAAAAAAACAATACTGTGGAGCCTGGGAGCACCAAAGTGGATCAGCAGAGATAAAAGTGAATAGCCCACAGCCTAATGGGAAGGTTGTATTTCCTGTGAGGTTGCATCACTGCCAAAGACTCTGTCACTGCGAAGCCGCTGCCAGCAGATGGGCGTAAAGAAAGTGAGAGGATTCCGACTGACCTTGTCGACACGCCTTTATAAATACGCCGCACCTTTGATCAAATCTGCGAGGCTTCCGTGTTAAGATCCGCGCTCTCACACCATGAGGAGAAACAGCCGCAATATTTCACAGGCCATCATGTCACGAAAGCCTTTTATGAGGAGCACACAAATCTTTTTATATGGTCTTTCAGAAAATACATCACTATTTTATTTCTGCAAGGTCACCTATCCTCAAGCAGCGCAGCATATACATCATCCGTTGCACCTGTTCTCAAACGGGATAAGTAGGCATTATCATGCATTATTAAACAATAGTAGTGTATCAAACCATGCTGCCTCCCCTGGGAAACTTCTCAACTTGTCCTACATGTAACCCAGACACAGGTAACTGTTGATTAAGTGGAGAAAGAACCGCAGGAGGCTGAGAGAGAGAGAGAGATGCTCTTTATCTCTTGCTTCCTTTTCCCTGGAGACCGGCAGAGAAACACTTCACAGACACCGTTGGCAGTACTGGGAGAAGAGAATGTGTGCAATCAAACATTTGTCACTCAGAAGCCCCTTGTGTCCACCACCTGCCCAGGTTGATTTAGAATCCTTACATTCAGCTCACGCCGGTCTTCCGCTCCCCGGGCTGAATGTGCGATGTGCATGGAAGGCGTCCAAAAGGAGTCGTTAGCCTCTAATGGAATGTTAGGAGTCATGTTTAGAGCGCAGACAACAGGTGAGCAAGTGTGTTATAAAACGGTGTTTTTGTTCTTTACACAGGCACAAGCAGGACATGTGCTCTCATCTTCTTATCCAAAATGTAATCACATGAAGACTCCTGATTTGCTTTGGGAAGGTTCGAAAATTAGAAAGATTACTTGGAATTGCCTGCAATTTTTCTGAAGATGTTTTGTGGTGGTATCTCCAAAGTCCTCGCTCCCCAGCCAAATCGCCGAGCTGTTCGTGGGGGATCCAAATATATTCCCAGGCCAGATGGGATATATAATCCCTCAAGGTACGTTCTGGGTTTACCCAAGATCTCGCCCCAGCTGGACATACCTGGAAAACCTCCAGAGGGAGGCGCGTTGGAAGCATCTTGTCCAGATGCCTGGATCACTTCAACTGGCTCATTTCTATATGAAAGAACAGCAGTTTTGCACCGAGGTTTGTCCAGATGTCAGACCACCTCACCCTGTCCCGAACAACAAGTTTTGCCACCCTAACAAGAAAACTAATGTTGCAAGGTAGACTGACTGGTAAATAAAGCTCTCTACAGATTTACCTGAGAGCAACTAGTGCTGACAGAGAAGTTTCACAGTTAGTAGCAACGCGTCACGTCAAAGAAAAAAAAACAAAAACTTTTCGGGACTAAACCAGGGAGGGCTAGCGAAAGCACTGATGTCATCAGTTTCACAGGATTCTGAAAATGCCATTGTAACATACAGTCAGGTTGGACAAACATATTTGGCTACACGGCTAACACAATAACACATTGTTGACCTGAATTGAAACTCACTTGTTTTCAGACAGATCTGGATCCATGTTTTAGGTGCTTAGGTAAATTTGAGGTATCCTTTGGTTAGAAATGCTCGATGGCACGTTTGCAAACGGCTTTTGCAAATCAATTATTACTCCTCATCCGCTTCGAACGGAAAGTACCGTGTCCCACGCTTTTCTTGCTAACGAGTCGAAGCGGAGCCGTTTCTGCTGCAGCGGCAGTTGTTTTTCCATGCTTGGAATTTAACCGCATTTGTGGAAAAACTGCGTCCTCGGTACAGACGATACTACCGACGCAGTAGAAAAACTAGTATCACATTTTCAGAACTTTGGTATCGACTTAGTGCCAAAGTATCGGTTCTTGTGACATCTGTACTCCTGATGCCACCCTAATCCGTGTGTCAACCTCACGCTCCCACTTCCATCCCAACTGACGAAGAACCGAGGATACTTCATCTTCTTCACTTGTGGCAGCAACTTGATTCCCACCTGGAGTCAGGGATCCTCCGGTTTCCAGCAGGGTAGCACAGTCACAAGATCTGGAAGTGCTGATTCTTGTCACATCTGCTTTACACTCAAGCACATGCTTCCTGTAATATTATATCTCAAGCTTATGTTGTAATTAAATATCGTAACGCTTGATAGTTATTTTGTGTAGTGAAATCAACTAATGATACTTGACATGATGGAAGCATGTCAGTATGAGAACCTCATAGTTGTCAGCTGTAGTTTGCCCCTTTCTCCTATATTATGTGCTTGAGTCAAACCAAAAAGAAAAAACAAACAAAAAGAAAAATACTGTGCCATCATGCTTTAATACAAGAATAAGCTTGGCTGAACTGACGGACAATCAAGCTGTAACAGAAACAAAATGACTCTGAAAGGTCAGTGACCAGTGTCGTGAGGCGATAACACACGAGCGACAGATTGCAGAGAGATCTAATCATTAGATGCCCTTTCAGCAGCAAAACAAGGCGGAAAAGACAACAGGCTGCGTCGCCTGGCTGACTTAATATAAACTGAACAAGATAAATGGCTGTTTGACACTCTGGCATTAAGCCCCTTTGGCACTTGCTTTTAACTCCGGTATGAACGATGGAGTGACAGCCAACCCGAAGTTAATTCATGTCCACAAACAGCCTGACAGGCTTGGAAAAAGTCAAGCGAGGCGACGAGGAAAGACTCTTTCGTCTACTTCTAAGCCTGTGGTTGTACTGGTATGAATGTGTACAGTGTCCGATTGAAGAAGTGCGATCGTAACAACTACCTTCTTCTTCCCTGGGGCACTGCCTGGTCTTGCCCCGGTGGGCGGTGTCAGGTGGGGTACTGCCTGCCCTTTCTGTGGGGTTTGGTCCACCAGGCTGGGGCTGGGACTAGGGGTCAGTGTCCCATACTTTGTGCACACAGGCCTGGTTTGCTCTTGCATGACGGATGGTCTGGTGGACCTCTCCATGGTGCAGCTGGTCTGGTTCCCTTAGGGTACTCTGGGCCTCCCGGAGGTGCTGACCCTCAAGCAGTTTGTTGGAATATTAAAAAAATCATATATATTCTTAATGGTATGAGCCAACTGTGACTCAGAGCAATTTATACAGACAAGTGGGAAAAACGTCATCTCAGTCATCTTAAGGATCCAGTGTCATCACTTTAGCAATCCAAAAATATAGCACTGAAAAGACGTGCTTGTTCATGCAGATGCCGATGACAGATGAAAACATCTCGATAAAAAAAAACAGAACTAAAACACACTTGCTTTCCCCTGAAGGTTGAGAATGACGTGAGACAATGAAAATGCACATCAGCTGATTATATGGCGTTTGATTTTCCCGAGTTTACTGATCCAATACGACAAGCGGAAGTTCTTGGAACACAAATAACTAAACCTGTGATTGGATAAATGATTGTAAAAACCTGATTAACAACGCACATTTCTAACAAACTGCACACCACATACGACAAATCACTTAATCACTTAAAAAGAAATCGTGTTTTTGAAAGCGACAAATGGTTGCACTTTTAATTTATTGTAAGCATTTATAAACGCTAAATAATGAAAAATATCTTAACGTGCCCAAACCATTTACACAGAACTGTGTAAGGAAAAAAATTTCATTTGAATTACTTTTTGACAAACTGTTGTACCGTCCATTGTTTTTATGGTCCATGGTAAGAACAGCCTTATTGTTTTCCCACAAAGCCAATATTTCAAAAGAACTCATTTCTACCCATCTGTGACAGCAATTTATTTATTCTAACACTGCACCATTACATTTCCACTGTTGATTGAAAAAAGGAACATGCTCGTGGTTGTTTACATAAAACCAAACAAAATTTTGGTCCTGAATTATAAAAAATGAAGCAAAAAAGTGTGTCCATCTTGTGACGGTGTCAAGAAGAAAATCAATACTTTGAAGACTTTACTCACTCACTGCACAGCAACCCTCTGTTGCAAACAGGTTAAATTCCTGAGGTAATTCCTCAAACTTCACCTTGCTGTCACTAACTGGTGCCTGTGTGACTGTGATGAGCCTCTTTGGCCTAAAGGTCCTTTCATCAGAGCTGGTGGTGTGTTTCTGACACGTCCCTAATCATTCCAGTCACCTCTGCAATGGATATCTTTCCTAATTAAAATGAAGCAATCTGGGCAGGTGGCCACATAATGAAAGACCAGGGGCACGTACTTATTTTCACTGCACTGGAGAAGCAATGAGTCCCAAAGCGGGATTATTTGCATAATGGGGGCACATTCCTGCACAGTCAAAGTGGACGAGGCCCCTGAGAGTGTCCGGAACAATGTAGGTCAAGACAGCAGGTGGAGGGGGGAAAAAAAAAAACTCCTGGAAGCTGTCCAGTACAGTCTCATCTACTGGATGGGGAACAGCTCTGTTGGAGCAGTGAAAGGTTAAAGGCCTTGCTTAAGGGCTCCTCAGTTTGGTTAATGAGAGTTGGGTACGTGCTCGTCTTTCACCTTCTTCACACCAAGATATATCCAGCTAGTTAAGCTAATGGCAGTCTCCAGATAATGTTGGGCAGTTGGATGATTCCATCGTCCATCACCATTGGCCGACAGACATCACGATGTACAGTCACCCAGCCTGCCGCACACACTGTTTTAAATTTTTTTTTAGAAAAAGTCAGTGGGCAACTTGGCATCCAATTTTAAGGCTGGGCACAGAAAAAAATAATCTGAGATATCAACAAGAGTTGTCACGCCTGGAGATATTCAGAGATGTGTCAGGCTGTCGCGATCTGCGCACAAGCTGAAATGAGGTGGGGAGATGAGGCGCACTCCAGCAGAATGTCCCGGGAGGATATAGTATGCTGCCTGGATTAGAGTGGCCTGGTGGCCGAGGTGGTGCACAACCCGGCGTACAATTTTCTTGTAAAACACAGAAAAAATTTATCCGAGATATCAAGAAGAGTCCGTGTGCCTGGAGTAATAGTGGGGCAGATAACAGCAATTTTTCACAGAAATTGTGCAAAATGTGATACAAGCACCAAATTTGGCATGGTGGTTCCCAATGGTCTACTTAGCAAATCTACCTGATTGGCCATTCGAAAATCCAAGATGGCAGCCATATTTTCCAAGATGGCGTCCGGACAAATTTAAAAATCCTCTAATTATATTGAAACAAAAACCATATTATTTGCCTGATCATAAAGATTCCAAAAAGGTATAGTTTGGACTATCTGTGACTGAATGTTATGAAGTTATGGGGCAAAAACAGCACAAATGTTGACGAAGCTCAATTTCAGTTTGTACAGGGGTCAAAAGTTAAAGTTGCTCCAATTTTGGTAAAAAGTGATGCAAATTACTGGTTGAGCTAATAGGGTTTTAAAAAGGAATAGTTTGTACCATCTGTTATGCTTAGTTATCTCATTACGGGGTAACATATGTCATTTGTCATAGTATCCAAT